>JPJZ01001575.1:0-27329 GCA_000750815.1 Pseudogymnoascus sp. VKM F-4516 (FW-969) | reverse complement strand
ATGGCTGGGGATGAAGGGGGGGAGGGAGGAGAGAGGCATAGGAGTGTGAGGGCTTATGCGACGGAGGCGGTTTGGTTGTGGAGGATGGGTGGGGGGAAGGTTATGGGTGCTATTTAATTATACAGTGCTGGTGGGAGAATCAGACGAAAAAGAAAGAAGAAATAAAATAAATTCGAATACCAAACCCCACCTACGTTGTCCAAACGAACGCTCCCACCCCCCTTCTCCATCATATAAAAAACACACAAGACCGCGGATCTGAAGAAACACCCTGCACAGCTGCTGTTGGTGGTTGTAGCATATGCACAAGGAAATATACCATACTTTCTATTGGCCAGGAAGACTTGCCTACACCTCTTCGAACACCTATTTCTCTCTCTCTGCACCTTGATACCGCGATACCGTTAATGGAGGTTGGGTGGTGGTGACGACAGCACGTCGACAGTGGTGTTTAAACGACGACAGCGCAGACGACGGTGAGAACTGAGATGAGAGAGAGATGAGACTCCCCTACCACCCTTCTCTGCGCCACCCACTCCCAGCAGCACTGAACTCCCCGACTCGCCTTGTCGCCATCTCGCGTAAAATTGTGGCTTTAACCGGTTTTTTATAAGCCAGTTGGTTGACTCGATCTCCCTGTACACTGTACAGCATCAGTATTTTATAGTTAATAGTTGGCCGTGTAGAAGCACGGCTTGGGGATATCCTGTTTGTTGTGTGACGCATAGAATAAAAATAATAATAAATCTAGGGGGAAAGAAAACTAAATCCGAGACCAGTAGCTCATAAGGGAATGGGACTTGAGGAATGAATACGGTGGCAGGGAGGGGTGTATATCCCCCCTTCTCCCACGCAGTAACAACATAGCCTACCATCTACGTCCATTGACAATACCAGGAAGCAGCTTATAAGGCCAAGAGACCGCCCAAGCTGGTCAAGAGAGTAGAAGAGAGGAGACTACAATAGCTAGATCTGATTAGCCGAGATATAAAGATGCTGGCATAGTTCGCGGCGTGAAAGGGAACGAGCTTGATGGATATGGATATGTGTGCGTGTTCGTGATACTGTGGTGAGAGGGAGGGAGATGGCGGGGGTGTATGACAATGACAATGACAATGACAGCACAGGCGACGGTGAGAACTTCGCCTCCCCTCTCCTCAGCCCCAACCGCACCTCTCTACAAAATCCGGTAGTAGCATTGGTGAGTTGGTTGTCTCCGTAAGTTCCTATGTTTTTACTGGATTCGGTTTGTTAGCAACTGTGTGGTGGGGTGCTGGGTCGGTGTTGGGGTGGTTATTTATATGTGTGTTTGAGAGGGATGGATGGTATCGTCGACGATGGGTTGGTATAGGTGCTATTTAGTACACACATGTATTAAAAATATATATAATTTAATCCCAAGAAATTGAATCCGGATGAATACCCCCCGTCAAGGAATGAACGAGGTAGAGCGAGAGGGTGTATATAATGTCCCTCCTTCTCCGGAAACCAGCACAACAAAGAAAAGAACACGATTGGCATGTTTCAGAATTGCCGTGTCCGCTCGCCCTCTACGATAGTCTCCTTTCCCGACCTGTTTGTAGCGCATATTGAGCCCTCAATAGATATATGATGTAGTCTCCGCGGTGGTGGTGAGAAGACGGTGACAGGAAGTGGAGTGGCGGTGGATGTAGGTGATGACAGCACGGCGGCGATCGCGAGAAATGGTAGGAGACTTCCCCCCAGTTGCCCCTGTTCGAGTCGCCCGGCCGTGGCGTGGGTGAGTTAGTACATTCGTAGCGTCCAGGTATTCTTCGTCTGGTGAGTATAAGAGGAACTCAGACGCTCTTGCTAGTTGTACGAAACCAATTGGCAGTTGAAAACATATTACCTTCTATCTCCTTTGTTCCAAGGCTTGCTTTTGAAGTCCTGGCTTATCTCTGAAGTATTATGGATGATATGCGTTGAAATTAAAGGGTTTTGGGGGATGGTGTGATGGAGAATGGAGGGGGGAAGGTTACGGGCGGTATTTAGGGGGAAGATCAGTAGAGCACGGCTTGTCCTGATGTGATATCCAACGCAAAGGAGAGAGATAAAAGGAAATAAACAACTCAGTACAAATCCCCTGGCCGGAAGCCTCATAACACAGTAGGCCGGACAATGGGCGGCGTAGCCCTGTTGGGATATATAAACCCCCCTCTCCACGGCAAACCAGCACAACACAGTATAAGCCAGAGATCCTGAAATATTACAAGAGAAGGTGCAATTTCCGCTCGCACGCTGTGATTGTCTTGTTCCCCAGCCTATTTGCATCACGCTGCTCGCCCGCAATATATACTAGATGTGTGTAGCCTCTGTGGTGGGGAGTGGCCGGTGAGGAGAAGATGGTGACAAGAAGTGGAGTTGTGGTGGTTGGCAGGCGGTGATAGCACAGCCGCCGTGACAGAGAGAAAGGCGGGTATGGAGAGACGAGAAAGGGCATGGACGGCCAGGGAAGTAAAGGTTCACATGTGCGTGTGTACGCTCGTGGGGACCTCTATTTGCATTTTTTGTTCGGATTGTTGGTTGTGGGCTAGATGCCACATCCTGGGAGGGTAATGTTAAATAGCGCCCGCAAACCTGAGTTGAAATGTGTTTACAATCATTTTTCTTTCTGGAATTAAATGTTTGACTATTAAATGGAAATGAGTCGCACCTACATTGGTCTGGGGTCGAGGATGGGTGTAGATTTATGAGTAACCCTCGATGGATGAGGATGAAATATCAGTTTACTTTCGTGTATAGCAGGTTTGTGAAGGAAGCGGGTTCAAGATATGAATATATATTATGTCTTCGTCGACAAAGTTCAAATGCATATCATTAGATTTCATTTAGCACCCTCTGCCGCGTTACAGCCCGGTGGAAAGAGAACTCTGCGCGAGCTGCTTAGCTCGTTTGGGTAGCTATGAGAATGGGAATGTTTGCAAACTCTTGGGAGTGGCAGTGGCGGTGGGTTGGCTACGATGATGACAGCAGCGCGTCGATGGGTGACAGCACCATTTCTCGGTGAGAAATGATAAATGGGAGGTAAGAATAGAGGAATGGACGGGGTAGAGGGATAGAGTATATAGTGGGCCCAGGTGCGTCCGTGGGAGGGGTTGTTTATGTCACTTTGAGGTGGATGTCAGACAGCGTATGCTGGCAGACACCTATTTTCGTTTGTTGCGTTCTTCTGGTGTGAGGCTGCCCAACCTTTAAATAGAGATGAGTCTCAAACATCTACGTGGGTCTGAGGTCGGGAATGATATCTAAATCTAGGAGTAAATCCCTCAGCGGGTGAGATACCGATTTACTTCGTGTGTAGCATGTTTTCGAAGGCAGCGAGTATATAATCAACGTCCATGTCACATACCGACCCAATGGCTGCAAATCGAGACAAGGCCCGCATCGAACGTGCCGGTTGCCGTCTACTGTACCCGCTCCGGCGGTATCTTGCGCCTCGCCGACAATGGATCCTGGATATTGAGTCTGCGCTGGTGTGGGCGGCGACAAGGGCGGCGCGGTGACAGCAGGTGGAGTAACAGCAATAGGTGCATGATGATAAAAATAAAAACAGTGCAAAGTCGACAGTGAGTGTGGTGGGCGCTGCACAATAGTCTGCGAGTCTGCGGCCTTTCTGTTGATTTGGATATCGATGCTTCTCTCATGTCGGACAAGCTGTAGCCCAGTGCTCATAGACATGGGCGGCATGCCTGTGGTCGATTCGAAACATTGGTGTCATGGGGCATTTATATGAGAATCGGTTCAATGAGAGGGTGTGTTTCCCATCCGCCGCGTACTAGTATGTTGGTTGGTTTTACATGGGTATTGCTTATGCAGAATACTCATGTAACACTAACGTATGATAAATTATTTAAATTACTATCTTTATGAGTCCGACAGCTTCACGTGTTATATACTTTCTGGACAAGTTTTTCACTTTGGGTTGTGTTAATCCAACTCGGTCGAGATTGGAATGCCTAAAAGAGTGTCGTCACCGATGACCGTGCGCTGCCAATAATTTCTACGCGACATCGAGTAGGCGACTTCCGCATATCGTTTCTCCTTTTATAAACAAGATAAGGTTTTAAGCAAATTATTAAGTCAACAATTATGACAAGTATGGGGGCACGCGTCTTTGTTTCTCGCGTTAGAACGAATTGAAAGATATTGTCCAAGGTGTAGTTGGAACTGAAGGGCCGAAGCCTCTTCTTTTTCGTTGCATCGTCCAGGGATCATCTTTCAAGATGGATGCCTCGACGCAGACTACAATCCCCTCGAGCGGCTATGCGCACTCAAGTGGTAATCCAGAGCCGGACAATGAGAAGCATGAGCCCCGATGTGGTGGAAGCAGCGAGGTGGGGATGAAAAGCGGCGATGATAGGACTAGATCCGGGCTGCATAGCGACAGCAACTTAAAACAGCGAGTTCCCGCTGCGTCGTCAGGTTCCTCGTTCACAGGGGCCGTAAGCAGCGACAATTCCGGCGTCGCTGTACCATTGTCTAGTAGACAAATCTCGAAATCGCAACCGCCGAGGTCTGGGGAAACAAGCTCTACAGTTCTAATGCCTCCACCAGGGCTGCCTCTGCGGCGGAGACAAGATCTGCAGTCTCAAGCCGGAGTGAACATTCTGGCAGCACCAACGTCTCAAGACAGTGTTACCATACAACAAGAAACCTACCTACTCAAAGTCTGCCGCACCCTTATGATGTATGGAGCCCCCACACATCGCCTTGAAGACTATATGCATAGATCTGCTCAGGTTCTTGGACTACATCTTCAATCTTTCTACATGCCCGGCTGCATGATCATCTCATTCAATGACACGGTATCGCGCTCTACAAATGTCCATATCATTCGGTGTACGGAGTCCTTAAACCTTTCTAAGCTTGACGATGTTCATGCAGTGTACAAGAACGTTGTCCACGACAAAATAACTACGAGCGAGGCGATAGTTCGTCTTGATGAGATTATGGCCCGAAACGACAAGTTCCCGCGGTGGTTTCTAGTTTTTATGTATGGGCTAGCATCTGCCTGTATCGGCCCTGTGTCCTTTGGGGCTCGCCCTATCGACCTTCCGATGATATTCCTCTTAGGTTGTTTGCTGGGATTCATGAAACTGATACTCGCTGATAAGTCAGAGCTCTACCGGCATGTCTTCGGGATCTCTATATCTATATTGACCTCGTTTCTTGCTCGGGCGTTAGGGTCTATACATCTCGGCTCAAACAGAAACTTCTGCTTCTCAGCAATGTGTCAAGCAAGCCTAGTAATGATCCTTCCTGGTTTCACTATCACAAACAGCGCTCTGGAGCTCCAATCGATGAATATGGTTTCGGGGTCCGTCCGCATGGTTTACGGAATCATATTCACCCTATTCCTCGCTTTCGGTATAACAATAGGAATCACGATATACGGTGCCATGGACTCTGCCGCCACCTCTGCCACAGAATGTGCCACGGTTTGGCCGTTCTGGTGGAAGATAATCTTTGTAGGTCCTTTCACTATATGTTACATAATCATCAACCAAGGCAAATGGAAGAAAGTTCCCGCCATGGTTATCCTTTCTTTGATGGGCTGGACCGTCAACTACTTCTCTTCCCAACGCTTTACGGCGAACACGCAAATCGCCCAGACACTTGGCGCCCTTACCGTTGGTTTATTCGCAAATACCTACTCGAGGCTGGGGTTTGGTCTTGCTGTTGCGCTGATGTACCCTGCCATCTTCATCCAGGTTCCTGGAAGTTTGGCGGCTTCGGGAGGATTGATCGCTGGCTTGAAAAGTGCGGATGAGCTGACCCGCAACGAGCCTGGATCTGGAAATACAACGGCGCCGCCGAATACTGAGATTCTAAGGGCGGGATTCGCGATGATCGAGATTGCTATTGGGATCACTGCAGGGTTATCTGTTAGTGCACTTGTGGTATATCCACTTCGGAAAGAGAGGGGAAATAGTGGCTTATTTAGCTTTTGATTCACCATAGTTCGGTAGATGGTACTATGTAAATCACGCGAGCTACACAGGAGGGTTTGGACAATTATAATATAAAACGATGTTCAACATTATTCCGTATTCATAAAACTGTCAATTTATCCCGCTTCTTATTCCTCCCAGTCCCTTTCAACATCTTCTTCGTCGCCAAAAGACCGAAGAAGGCGACATATGAAGAAGACCGAGACAAAAACAAGGCCAAAAATGGGCCTCAGTCCAGGGCTGTCCCTCTCACTCCTCTATATACTGACACCCAACCACCTTCATTAAATGGGTATTTTAAGCAGACTGCGTCGTCTCTGGCTTGCGACCAAAAACCACGTAACTATAGAATAGTTAGTAAGGAAATGAATTTCGATCATGGTTCCAACACTTACAAATGATAATAACTGTGAATTGATTTGTCTTTGGCGTCCCTCCTTACCTCCATAAGAAACAGCAAAACTTCTTCCCGGGTCCATTTTAGCGCTCTAGTAAAGAGCATCAAACTTAGACCTTCTATCCCCTCATCCATGTTTACCATTTCGAACATTCCTATATTCTTGAGCCTCTTATTTTTAGGCCAGATGCCTACAGGAAGCTTCAAGATATGCTCCTCAACATCGACAAACCCAGCTTCAATCATCAAGCGTTTCAGATTCTTAGGTGAGTGTGCAGAAGTCCCGAAATTTTCGGCACCCTCAAAGAATGTTTTGCCCCATCTGGCAATTGCACTGTCTTCTTTCAAAGTACCGTCGTCGCTGTGAAATTCGGGGTGTTTCTCGTGCCATTCGACCCACCCGCCTGGCTTGACATGCCTGTTCCGGACCATATTAGCTCATGTAAGTCTAAAATAGGTTGTGTCTCATAAGCACATACAGAAACGACTGGGCAATAAGCCGCTCCCAATTCCGAATAGCGCAGACAAAGTTGCGATTGTGAATGAAATCAAAGGAGTTGGGTTCGAATAGCCAATCCTGCTCGGCATCATCAATTTCGAAGGAACAATTTGGTGCCACCCTATCCAAGGTTAGGAATATCGCCCACGGAGATTATCAGCGGATAAAGTCTCACCAATTTGGCTGTATAGCGCTGACATCTGTGCCGATTACCTTGACGATGTTAGCCAGTTTCTCAAGATATAAAGGGCATTAGTCTATACCTCCGCTGAGGGGAAAAGGTCCGCCATCTCAAGAGCCCAGATTCCTTTGAAAAAGCGTTAGTGACATTCTGCGATAACGGATAAATCTTGTGTTACCAGTCCCGGTACCCAAGTCGAGTATCTTCTGCGGCGATTCCCCTATCGGGCTCCAATACAGCTTTCCATTGAGCAACATGGTTTGCATTGTATGCTGCATATCTAACCTTTCAAGCTCCCGTTCGTCATTGGGAAAAGCGTATTCTAGCCATGGTCAGACCGTCGGTGATTCTCGAAGTGATTATCTATTGATACATACGAGATTCCCCATACGAGTGATATCTCCGGCCATTTTCGAATATGCCTCTGGTAACGCTTGATGCGATAGAGGTCATAAAACTTGCGCGTCTACAATGAGCGAGTTAGAACTACTCGCACAACGTCAGAGAGTATCATTTACGCTGATTCTGCATATGCCGAATCATTCTCTTCGGACTTAATAGCGGCAGAAGGTTAGCAGGATCCAATAGAGGAGCACTGGATAAAAGCCACCGTCTTCCGGCTCTACGTACATCAACTTCGAGATCGGAACCTTCCAGCCGATGCGCTAAGGGATCTTCGTCGGTCGACTGCATAGCGGAGGGCTTTTGGGAACGCCACAATCTGATCCGGACAGATGCGCAAGTCAATATAGCAGCATGAAGTATCTCGACAATCTGCTAGAATAATAGTAATATAGATGTTTACAGTCAAGTGGGTTCGTTGTGTGCGATGATGACATGGCCACATGGGAGTGGGTCTGGGGAAAGCGACCCGCGACCCGTGCCGCAAGACGTTGAAAGCATATTCGTCCAGGGTCTCGGTACTTACCGGAGCACCATGTATTACCCCTCAGCCCCTCCTCTGTTGTTCGTTTCGTATTTCCGCGGTACAATTTGAAAGATTCGAGGAAACTTCAGCAGAAATGTCCGAAGATATACCCTTTCGAGTGCTCGTTGTTGGAGCTGGTAAGTGCGCCTGAGTCCCGCCTAGGTCTGAAGTTACACAGTGGGATTTTAACACCAGGGACAGGTATTACTGGTCTGTTAATTGCCCAGGGTCTCAAGAAGGTGGCAGTCAACCAGATCCCCGGGTCTCCAACCGCATGCGTGGCTGCTAATATACTGGTCACCAGGAAGGAATAGCATGTACTGTCTACGAGTCTGAGCCGTCGGCATCACATTATAGGGCAGCAGAATGGGGGATGTCAATTCAATGGGGAATCCCATTACTACGACACTGTCTTCCCGAAGCCCTCTTCGATCGTCTTCAATCTGCCGCGAACGATCCATTCTTCACTCCGCCAGACCCAGGGCATCTTCCAACTCTAAACGGCCAAACCGGCGAGTTCCTCAAGGATGTGCCGCTGTTGCGCATGTTCCGTGTATCTAGAAGGAAGTTCAGAAGTCTTTGTGCAGAGGGTATATCAGTTGAAGTGCGTGCTGTATCTCGTGAACCAAGTGCTTGTGAAGTATGTACTGATCGCTACCGCAATATAGTACGGGAAGACTTTAAAGGACGTCGTATATGACGATGATAAAGACACGGTCACCGCCATTTTCGCGGATTCTTCGCAGGCAGTGGGTTCATTACTCGTTGGCGCAGACGGGGCCCATTCTGTCGTCCGAAGGTGTATTTTTGGACCGGAGATAGCGCGTGCATCCAGCGTGCCTTATTCAGCCGTGAACTTATGCGTCAAGTATAACGACGCCGAGAAAGCTCGCTTCGTACGCCAATTGCATCCGATAATGGCAATGGCAATCCATCCTGATGGCCATTGGTTGTGGATATCGAGTCTGTTCTGTCCTAGATCCCCTTCAAGCATTGTATAATTAACACCCTGGCAGTCCAAGATGTCCCTGATCCCGACGACCCAGCCACATGGTCCTTCCAACTACAGGTAACGTCGCACAAGGGCGAAGATAATGTTTTATCGCTTGAAAACCACAAGAAGAAAGCAGAAACCTTTGCAGAACCATTCCGCTCTGCGAATCTCTGGATTCCAGAAGGCACGCCTATAATCGAGAATAAGATCTCCTACTGGATTCCTATTCCTTGGGATGATCGCAATGGCAGGATAACCCTGGCTGGAGATGCGGCACATCCAATGACATTTCGTACGTTTCCCTTACCATCTACTATGTGCTTATATTTGTTGCTTCCTGTCAAATTTTCTCCGATTTGGCTGCTTCTTTATCTTACAGCTTTTGCTATTCCACGAAAAATAAGAAGATATGGGGATGGCACTGACTTGGCTTTTATAGAACGCGGTCAAGGTATGAACCATGGTATCGCTGATGCCGCCAGCCTTGTCACGCTGTTAAAGGCTGCTCTGGAAGAAAAAACCAGCGTCAAAGATGCCGTCAAGTCATATAATGCGAAAATGATTGAACGTGCCGGTGAAGAGGTGGCGATCTCCAAAGTAAATACTGAAATGTTACATGACTGGTCTAGGATGATGGATTCGGCACTTCTGCAGAGGGGGGGGAATCCCAACGCAACCAAGTAGTGTGGATCATAGCAATTGCAATTAACTGTGTCAGCTGCGGAAGGATATATGCGTATAAATTGTCTTGGTTAGGCCTTCGTAAGCCCGATTAATCTATTTATTTTGTCTGTCCCGCCCCACACCCCGCTGAGTGCATTGCTGGTTCATAAGTCGTCGTGTATGGCAAGTTGGATGTATGCCTTTGATGTTTTGTTGCTGTAGCATGGAGGATGCTGGGGCAGGAGAGCGGATATATGCGCTGGAAATCGAAGGAGACCAAGAATGGGAAAGGGGTATAAAGGGAGGACGAGGCCAAGTGCAACTCAAGCGTCGCTCTAATCCAACATATCGTTCCTTTCTTCCTTATGAACGTTCTTGCGTCTTATGGCTGGAATATCACCGTCACCTTTGACTTTAGTGTTATGCCTGGGGGAGCTTCATGGTATCAATCTTACGGCGGAGGTGACAAGGTGCACGGCAAGAAGGGACCAGTGCTGAAGTGCTTCTGGTGGTGAGAGACTAGAGGCGGTGGGAGTATCGCAACGACAAGAGCAACGTGCTCTGACCTCTGTGGCAGTTGTGCTGCTTCTATCAGCTTCCACCGTTACCTTTCTCGTCGTCCTCAACCACAAAACCCTGTGAATTCGTCGCATGTCGTGTATTAGGCGCACATGAGCGATCTGGTTGTTACAGATGATAGTTTGTATTTATACATACATATTCTCTTCAAATAGTCTCTCTTATCGGCCGCCAGTGGCTATTGTATCATACACGCTTGCTCCGTAAACGCCAAGTTATGCCATATATACCCCATATACATATCACTTCCTCCTTATCCCCACACCCTCTCTCTCTTCTAAGCCTGTATCATATATTTTACACAGCTCGTATCATACATCCACCCACCACTTCGCACCTATGAAAATCTCAACAAGCCCGACAGGCGGTTCTTGATCCGTCCCCACATCCCGCGGGTCGGCGCGGCGTCAATCTCCTCGATGATATCTTTGTAGTGGTCCGGGTTGCTCGCGGGGCGCATGAGCAGGTTCTTGCGAGGTTGATACTGCTTTCGTTAGCTACTTCTTCACAACAAGCCAGACTTGCACCGCTTCTTCCGTTTCGCATGGTGGGGAATGAGCTTACCCTCAGCGCGTAGCGGTTATCGAGCAGACTGTATAGCGCATTCGCGTTCTCGAGCTCGGCTCTCTCATTGATTGCTGGAGCGGGGGCGCCTGACGCGGAGGCAGCGGGGATGAAGGTCTTGTTTGCGCGTGCGAGGAGGACGTCCTGAAGTTGGCAGTCTGGACGGAGACGGTCTTTGGGCCATTGGGAGAGGGCGCGGACGAGATGTTTGTGGGCGACCTGGGGGAGTTAGAGGGACCTTCATAATGGAAGTAAGAGGGTTGCGCATACCGATTTAGACATTGTTGCGGCTGGGTGAGAGGCAGATGAGGGCGTTGAGATCACTACACCGTCAAGGAGAGATTCGGCGAGGCTGATGGATTGAATCTCGAGGCGCCGGAAATATTAAAGCGTGCTGGCCAATCAGCGTCGTCGGAACGGAATAACTGTCCTGTGGCGAGACCCCGACTCCGTCACCTGAAATGCCTGGACTGACACCCGCCGGCCCATTATGACACCAGTGCCACTCCACTAGCCGCAGCAGGCCTTACGACGCTCGTCGCCTTCTGGAACCAACACCAACCGACGTCGATCCAGTTCACCAAACCACCTACCTTTTCCTTTGATCCTGATGGCATAGCAGTCTGCCTGTTTCCGATTCTCGATTTGTCTTCACCATCCTTCGATACGACTCTCTTTACGTTCTTTCATTTATATACTTGGTGGATAGAGAGGAGAAAGAGTGCTGGGGCAGATGAGTTCCTCACGATATGAGCGGGTACGTCAGAACCCCCCCATGGTCTCACCATCTGCATGATCTTCATTTTGCAGGTCATTCACGGTGTCGCTACTACAATCATGACTCTTTGCTAACAAGACTTCAATCACAGGTAGCCGCAGCAGACGACGATTACCTCCCTACACCTACAACCCCCAACTCGCCACCCCCCTCATTCCGCTCGCACGAATCCTCTCCCACCCGCAACCGCTCATCCAGTCACCCAGCCATCGCAGACCAAAATCTCGCCGATGCCTTTGATGCCGACGGCTCCGACAGCGACGATGACAACGATGGCGACGACCGGCAGCGGCTGATGCGGGGGACCCCGACGGATTCGTCATCAGCACATGAAACGCCGGCGGAGAGCGAATCCGATGCGCAATCCAGGACAGACGGCGCAATACAACTCGCTGATACGAGACCGACACATACACCGGTCTTTGCGCCCACGGTTCAGGGAAGGGTTTATGGAGGCGGAAGCGGCAGTGATGGCGTCTTTGCGAATCTAAGCGCCAAGCCGGAAAGAGGCGAGAAGATAGAGGAACACCCTCCTGTACGTCCACCGTCCCTGTACGAGTCCGCAGAACGATATACTGACTGGGAATAGACATACGAACAAGCCGCTGCAGACGCAGCGCCCCCGTACTGGGAGACGACGATTGTCGCCCCCGGATCGTACGACCCGAACGAAGTGTACATCGACGGCCTCGCAGTCGGCTCCTTCTTCTCCTTCGCCTGGAACGGCATGATAAGCATGTCGTTCCAACTCGTCGGTTTCCTCCTCACCTACCTCCTTCACACCACACACGCCGCCAAGAATGGATCCCGCGCTGGTCTCGGTGTCACCCTTATCCAGTACGGCTTCTACATGAAGGGCACCACAGATGGGGACGCAGCAGTTCCTGGAGACTCCTCCGGGGACGCGCCACAAAATCCGGATAGCCATGACTTCGAAGCTGGAGAGGGTGGGCTGAATGGCTATGACTGGGCGGCGTATGTTCTGATGGTGGTGGGCTGGTTCATTCTCATAAGGGCCATTAGCGATTTTCTACGGGCGAGGAGACACGAGCAGCTGGTGCTGCAGAGCCCGGATAGAGGGCTTGGGACGGCAGTTGTGGCGGAGGGAGAATCACCTTCCACGGCTGTTTAGGGGCGCTTTTTTGTTTTAATTTGGTGTGAGGCGATAGGGTTGGGGGATAGGGGGTAATTGTTCATAGATACCAGGTCTTAACTGTGATTATTTTATTTTTGGGTTAAATATATTGTGACTTGCTGAAACTCGTACAGTTGCTTGGGTAAGGGGGGTGTGATAATATATTGTTCGAGTCTAGTGAATTCCACTGCTGGAGCCATGGCATTCCAGCTAGAGCCGTAGAACTTGAGCTGGTTATCCAAGTCAGAGTTGACTCAACCTGCCAAATTCTTACTGATTTTCAAGTGGATAATTCATATTTATTGACCATAGAATTGGAATAAGATACATCTCGATACAAGACAACTCTGTTAAGATCACAGACGAGCATTTCCGGGGCAGCTCCGTATAATTCAATTTGCCTCCAACAAATTATTTCCAGGCGTGTTTCTCCCTTCGAAGATAAACCCATGCTGTCGCCGTGTCCCTCTCACAGTTGTTCCTGCCGCCCACCTGTCACCAGGCCTTCTTGTCACCAACCTGACACCTGGGCGTACCTGAACTTGAGACTACTGCACCAAGTGAGTGCACTTGCTAAAAGTTGGTGGGAAAATGTACGGAAGCTAGGAAATTGATGCGGACTCACTACCATCCAGACTGGAGCTGCCTCTTGTCTATCACCAGTTTCAGCTTTCTGTGCCCCTGCAGCTGGCGTATCCATTAAATTCTTGGATTCGAAGGGGGCGTATGTCACATTTTGGAAGAAGAATTCTTTGTTTCAATCATTCTATAGTTAGAACACGAATTTCTTTGTTCTTGCACGAGATCATTTAGATTTCAGGGTGTGTGCGCAAGCAAGGGATGAGCCAGAGTAAAATCGAACAATGGCCCTTGCCGCACCTTCGCCTATTGACGCTGCGAGAACGGTGAAGGCCGTTCAGTTACCAACAGCACCTCGCAATGCTTCTTTTGTGCCTTGGGCCATTGGTCCTTGAGGCTTTTGCATCTTTGTTGATCCTTCTTTATTCTTGCTTATTTGGCTATTATAATTGTGCCCCCCGCGTATAGCAACTTTCAAGTGCGCATTCGTTCTTCGGTGACCCCGCCGGGTACCAGCAGTGCTTCTCCGTTCGTTCTTAAACCTGGACAGCAAACAAAATTCTCTACAAATTTTAAAGAGGACTCGATTTTTATTTTCATTACAGAAAAGAGTTTTGGAATTTATAAGACTATATATGCACAATATCTTCCACGGAAACTGAAATATATGAGTTCCACGAGGCTGAGGAAAGTGGTTCATGCATTTATATGTGGTAGCCCACAATGCCGCCCTGGATAACTGGCAAGTAAACCTACAATATTTTACTACAACTCGAAGATATACGTACTAATATGAAGTTATTACAGAAGAGGACAATAGAGACAGTGAGCGAAGCTGTATCACCCCGCAATTACTTTTTACACCGCCTTCTCCCAGTGAATTTGACGGCGACTCGGAGCAGGATGATCCTAGCCCATCACCAGAGTTCCCTGTGGAAATATCGGACACTTCACCCGAGGATGAATTTTCCGTGGAACTAATCGATGCTGCTCTTGATTTACAACAGAAGCCAGAAAAGAAGATCCTCCATCACCTGCGGAAGCCAAACTTCATATACCCGTCATCACGTTATCAAGGTAATACACCACCGCTTCCTTTGTCAAAAGAGTGGCAAGTGGTGAAGGAATTCACGGGACTGATAAAACGAGAGAACCAATCTGGATCCAATGCTTCTTATGGCGAAGATAAATTCCTCGAGATCGAGTTGTCCCAGTTCTTCGTCTATCTGCCTGAAACGAATGGCCACCATGCGAATGAGATGACTGGTCTGCAGAACCTCATGACGCGGACAGGACACCCATCGTACTGCTTTGATGGCATCTTAAGTGTGGGAGAACAGAAACGATATGTGCAAGGCGTTCCCTTTAAGCTTGTCTCGGTTGCAGGATATGGGACAGAATTCCATGAGGTTGATCACATATGGATCAAGTCGGCCGTGAACTCCAGATCGAATGTCTACTATCGACTGATGGAACCCCATCAACACTACAAGAGATATCACGATGGTTATATGTGGCTAGCAAATCTATCGAAGCACTTTGTGGACTATGCTCTGGACATTGCAGAGTCAGGCGGCAAAGTATCCATCCACAACTTCCGGCGAGATTTTGCAGATTGGACTGAAAAAGAACATGGAGAGTCAATACCTTTCCAAAAGTGGCTCAAAGAATACAATGGTCGGGATTTTCGATCTGCGCTTACATCCAATATTGAGTTCATTGCCAAAGACGCCATTGGAACATATATGTTGGATAACTTGGACATATGGGCCGAAATCAAACACCAGACCGCCATTCCGTGTCATGAGACGGAGGAGACAATGACTGTTGTTACCCCGTATGTCTATGACTGCTTTGAACATATGAAGTTTGGCTCTCATCTGAAGAAGGTGCATCCGTCCACTCAGAGCCAGATTCGCCGCGAGTCGCAGGGGAATGCTCTACATCTCACTTTAGATGCCGAGTTCAGTGGCGAGAATATCAACTTGCAAAGCCAAACAAGGACCGCTCCCACTCCCAAGTCTCGCAAGACCAAAAAGTCATTAAAACAGTTTTGCTCGAGGCCGTTGAATATTAAATCCATTTCAGTTGGAGATGTTCTTGGAGTGAAGACAGATGGAGTTGGGAGTCGCTGGAAAGACGAGGAAAGCCAGTGGAAAGAACCAGACGAGTGTTGGTATGTCTATGTCCAAGGGGTCCATACGACTCAAAGCGGGAATCGGTCGTTCCATGTTATCTGGCTATACAGGCCATCGGATACAGCTTGTGCGCTTATGAAATACCCGTTTAACGACGAGCTCTTTCTTTCTGACAACTGCAGCTGCACCACATCTCGAATACACGAAGACGAAGTGCTATGCAGAGTTTCTGTCGCCTGGAATGGCAGCCCTGGCCAAATTAAAGCAGACTTCTTCATTCGGCAAACCTATCGCAGCGACAATTCGTTTGTCACACTAAAAGAAGACCATAAACAATGCGAACATTTCACCGTTGATGTTGCCACCCCGCTACAAAAACTTGCAGAGCAGTACAGAATTGGCGACGCTGTCCTCGTAAATTCCAAAGGATGCTTCGAGTCAAATTTTGGCTTAGAGCCATGTGAGATTCTGGGGTTTGTGCAAGGGAAAGCAAGTTTTATTAGAGTCAGGAGGCTGCTCCGGCGCCGCGAGCTCGAAACGGACACGACTGCAAGACCGAACGAGCTCGTATATAGTGACGACATGGCGAGTATTGATGCCGACAATATTGACCATAGGTGCTTTGTGCGCTTTTATAGCCAGAGCCAAGTCAGCAATAAAGAAGTCCCTGCCCCTTACTGCCGTGACGGCACCGGCGATATGTTCTACATCGCAACTCGTCTAGTGAGAGTAGGCGATCAGAATATTCTACAAGAGATCGACCCTACCAGTCGTCCCCAATCACTGATCCAGGGGTTTGATCCTACACAACCCCCACGATTGGGGCAATTGCGTGGACTGGATATGTTCTGTGGCGGTGGGAATTTTGGCAGGGGCCTTGAAGAAGGAGGGGCTATCAAGTTTACCCATGCAGTCGATATGGAACCGAACGCGATTGCTACTTATTACGCCAACACAGAAGACCCCGAAATGACCCAATTCTTTTGTGGTTCTGTTGATGACATGCTTATACAAGCACTCGGTGGCAATTTGAAAGGAATATTAGGAATACCAATGCCCGGAGATATCGATTTCATCGCGGCAGGTAGCCCTTGTGTCGGATATTCAGCACTCAATCCAAACAAGGACTCGGCCCAGGGGCTGAAAAATCAATCTCTCATTGCTGATGTGGCAGCGATGATTGATTTTTACCGACCCCGATACGCATTGCTGGAAAATGTACTCACAATGGCGCAGAAGGGCAAAGGAAGAAGCCATGATTCTCTATCCCAGCTCATTTGCTGTATCGTCGGCATGGGCTACCAGCTCCAGGTCTACGTTTTGGATGCATGGAGCTTTGGGAGCCCACAGGGTAGAAGTCGTCTTTTCGTTTCCGTTGCAGCCCCTGGTTTTAAGTTACCACCACGACCCCATTGCTCCCATTCTCATCCGAATGGCACGAGCGATCGTGGTTTAGGGACAATGGCGAATGGAAAGGCATTTGGTGAAAGGCTGTTTGTGGATACTCCGTTCAAGTTTGTTTCTGCTGAAGAAGCCACGAAGCACCTACCAGATATAGGTGATGGCCACACGGGTCATTGCACCCAGTATCCGGACCATCGATCGTCGAAAAACCCAGGGCAATCGCTAAGACAAAAGATGAGTATTATTCCCTTCAGCCCTCCAGACATGAACTTTATAAAAACGTGGAATAATCGACAAGTCACTGGAATGACCCAACACGACTATGACACCTTTAGTACTATCACGAGGAAAGGGAAGCAGCGCCATTCGGCAATGAAATGCTCTAGGGCATTTGGCCGCGTAATCCCTAATTCACTGTTTTCGACTATTGTCACCAGCCTTGCCCCTGATAATGCCCGCACTGGCCGCATCCTCCACTGGAACCAGCCGCGTCTGATTACCATAGAGGAGGCAAAAATAGCACAGGGGTTTGTGGAGGGCGACGCCTTGACTGGCACGCGCGGTGCGCAAATCAAAATTGCCGGCAATAGCGTTGCGCGTACTGTTGCGCTGGCTCAGGGGCTTTCTTACAGGGAGGTGTGGCTTAAGAATAGCCCTGGAGAAGACGATACAGATGAGGTTGCTGTGGATGAACAGATCCGAAAGCAGATCTTTGCCAATATCACGATGTCTGATAGCCTAGATGAATTGGTAGCCATGGCTGGCTCTGACTCCTCCGGAAACGCGTCTGAAGACAGGTACTGTCGAGCATTGGACAAACTTAAGCTCGCGTCTCCCGCAAAGACAGATAAGGATAATTCATCATTTAGCAGCTCAACATCCAGAGCCATGCAAGAAAACCCTCGCACGCCATCCAAGTCTTCAAGAGATACCACTCTACGTGGCCCAGGCAACCTTTTGACTCCTCAAACCGCCACTCGCAAGCGTCACATAATACAAGAAGATTCTCCAATTAGTCCAACAACACCCCTTCCTCCTCCGCCACCATCGCGCTTCCCACCCACCGTCGCTACCCGCCTCGGCGTAGATGTGAAAGCTATACGTGCCGAGCATGCTTTGGAGCAGGCTGCGAAGAGGAAGGCAGAGCGAATATCGAAGGCGTCGCGAGCTTCGTTACGGAGGGCTATAGAGCGCGCATTTGGGGCAGAAGAGGAGAGTTCACAGTCAAATAAGGTGTCGAAAGTTGCAAGGACGCCGTTGCCGACGAGAGCGCCAGCGAGGGCGGTGGCTGGAGGAGAGACCCCACCAGTGTCAGCGAGGAAGAGGAAAACTCCCGGGGATAATAGAGTTGTGAGGGGTCCGAGCGTGGATGGCAGAAAAGGCCCAGGGGAAGCTGTCTTCTTGAAAACAACTCCACAGGCCGCAAAAGGGGGCGATTCAAGAATGGAGACCAAATCCGAAGAACCGGGACCTAAGAAGAGGAAAACAACTACTAGTGATTCTCTTCCTGTGAGAATACCGCAACGCCAAACACCTGCGGCAAGACCACGGCCAGCGAAGCCAAAGACGCAGTTCGTCATAGACTTGACGGGGGATAGCGACGTAGAGAAGAGGAGGAAGAAGAGGTCAGTTTATATACCGGCTGACAACTCGATATTTGGGGCTTATGAGATGACTTATAATGCGACTATGGTGGGGATGCGGGATCCGGCTGTTGTGATGGATGGGGTGAATGGTCCGTTTGCGTATTGAGATTTGAATTAGGGGTTGATTTTAGGAAATGATATTTGAGCGGTGGATATACCAAGATAGGGGGAGGCGCATAGTTAGGAATGAAATTTACTTGAGGGTGTCATGATTGCTATAAGTCCCCATCTTCCTTGCATCCCCAATATGTTTATTGCTCTTTGTAATTGTAATAACGATGTTGCCCATTTCGGATATATACACTAAATCCCCGTTTTTCGGCCGTTTATCCATACACGCCATACACACTGGCCCCTATCTAACCAACAAAATATTTGTAGCAGCACCGCACCCGCGGCACCGAAAATCACTCACAAAGCATCCCCAAACTGATCTCTCCCGGGTCTCCTTGCCCTCTGATCCTCCTCATGCGCTGGCCCCATTCCACGCACAACATGCACATCAACCGTCTTCTTAATCCCCATAATCTGCTCCTGACTCCCCTGCGTATCTCCATCAGAGTCCTTATTCCTACTCCCCCCAAACGACGCATCCTTCCACGGCTGCCTCGACTTGCTCGCCGACGCCCCAGTCACGTCGTCGAGGTGGTATCTGTTCCCGCTGCTGGGCCAGGAGGAGGGGAATAGCCTGGGTAGAACGCGGGAGATGGGCGCTTTGAGAGTGGGCAGGCAGGCGCAGATGATGCCGACGCAAGACTCAACTTGGGTCCAGAGGAATGCGCGGTTGGTGGAGAAGGTTATGTCGTCTGTGACGGTTTTGGCGGCGATGTCGAGGAAGATGACGCGCATTACGGAGGTGACGCAGACGCTGTGGAGGGGGGTGATTAGTTGAGGGCGGACTTGTGGTGGGAAAGGGGGTTGCGTACAAGGTACCGAGGATGAAAACACCCATCAGGGCGGCTTTTTGGTTACGGCCCATTTGGAGACTGCGAATGACGGGGATGGGGAGGAGCAGGACGAAGATATCGAAGGCGGTGTTCCAGGCGGCGTGGGCGTACCAGAAGGGCGGGGCTTTGAAGCAGTGTCCACCTTTGATGGTTTTGTTCCAGTTGAACTGGATCGGGGCGCATTGGAAGGTTGTGGCGAGGGTGAAAGCAATGAGGGCTGCCCATACGGAGTAAATTGTCACATTACAGATGGTGCGGAACCGAGGATGGCCAGTGAAGATATCGAGGTAGAGGTAGAGGAAGGAGAGCTTGGTGAAGGAGACGAGCATCTTGTAGAAGATTTGGTAGATGTAGAAGTACTGACATTGTCAGCAGGGTTTCAAGACACAAAGATGCTTATTTTTTACCATTCCAGACATCTGGACATATTGAATGCCATTGTGCTTGATCAGGTACTGAACGTGATGTCCAAACCCCCACCTCAGCATTGCTAAATGACTTGTCAGATTACGCTCAACTGGCAGCTGCATGTAACATACCAACGGCTCCAACAGATAGTTGAATGAAGGCGTTTGCCTAGAGACTTGTCAGAGTGGTTCCTCGTGGTCGTTTAGAGAAAGTAGTTCTCACCAGCGCAGCAAGGACACACCAGTCAGACTTCCCAATGGAACCAGTGTGGCTGTATCTCCACCAGAACCGAATTACGACCAAGACGGCCGCAATAAAAGTCACCGGGAATGAGACATGAATCCATAGCATGCCCGTGGACTCGGCATTATCAGCATAGTTGGGGGCGTGTCCCGACGACATGATGTTTGCTGGTGCGTCGAGAAAAGAAGAGCGAGACGCCGATGTTAAAGGCGTCCAGAGATGTCTCAGTGGGCAGATCTGATATGTCCAAGATCTTCCCAGGGCGAAGCGCTGAAGCTTAAAGGGTGGATATGTGGGCTCAAGTATCCCTTCGTGTGTGACCTCAACATATGGAGGGTTCACAGCACATCCGCCCCCTTGCTTCCGGAGCCGGGTTCTCGTTCTTGGAAATTAAGGAGCGCTTGCCCATGACTGGATGGTAAGGACCGAGAAGGAGACCCAAGCTCTTCTTTTCGCATTCTAGTTCAAGTCATGCCGACCGATACAAGCAGAGCTGGCCTCCTCGGTTGGTCTTTTCACGAGGGTACTTCCAACATGTAGGATTTTCGTTGTGCATCTGCATCAACACCGTCACACATAATAAACCCGCAACCCCTGCGACCCTCAAATCTCAAATATATGGTCTGTGGATCCTGTCAAAGCTGTGTTGGGAGATCAAAGCAAAAGCAGGAACAAAGGGGTCGATCGAAGCTCATTTGAGAACCCCTGACGTGCGTGATTGTATTGAATCTTAGACCTTCTGTATTCCGAATGGACCAACAGCTTGGTGGGGCCTGCGCGGCGCTCCATCGCTCCATCGCTCCATCTCGGAACGAAGCTGCCTTGGAGTCTGAGCACTGGAGTCAATGATGAGAAGCAAACGGGTATAGGGGAACAAAGAAGAGAAAAGTGAAATGTGATAGGCTGGTGGCAGTTGACCATGGTAACAAGCCACCACAACAATAGCTTGAGGCTGATTCGTCGAGGTACCGGGGTATCCCTTGACTACCGTTTACTCAGTAGAGTATTTTGAGACATTGATCTCCATCGCCACTGTTCACAAGAGATTGCACTCACTATAGAATCAGCGGGTGAATGTAAAGGAAGGAACAAGTGGCTTTCCGAGGAGAGGCATCACTCTGCCGTGGGCGCATGCATTTCGGCAGTGATTAAGCAGCAATACGTGACGATAATCGTCGTCTCTTGCTGCAAGACCAATTGAGGAATATGTATTGTGCCTTTTTGCAGTACTACCTATGTGCTGTAGGTTTCATAGCAACCTTACACAAACCGTGCGTGCTGCATCTTGTGTGAAAAGACAGGTTATGTCAATGGTCGATGTGAACATTAGAGCATAGAGAATATAGTATGGGGGTGTGAATTTAACAGTTGCTGTGGCCAGGATCGACGTCGCTTACCTCAGTAGCACTATATTATCTACTACTGTATACAGAGTAGTACGCCAACGAATTGCTTGTGGCTGTCGAGCCGCTGTCTGTGTGGCTAGCTGAACGACTACTGCGACCAAGTGGACCAACTCCTTCCAAATCCCTCCAAATTCCAACAAACTCCACCAAAAACTCCACTCATAACAACAGAAGCCCCTGTTATTGTCACAATTCAAGCTCCCAGTCAAAGTTGGCAGAGAAAGGCAGATCCTGCACCTCAATCAACACATTCAGCCGACAAGTTAATCTGGGGTTTCATCGCTGAAGAAATTTTCGTCATCGTGCGCGCGCCGGAAGCTGCAGGAGACAGCAAAAGCGACCATGGGACGACACATTGCTTTCTTACGACTCGGGGACGGCAGGGCGCTTCGTGGCTTGCCTCACTGCCAGTGCCCGTGAAAAACGCAGCTGCTGTCACGCAATTTCCATTGGCCGATAATATAATGACGGACGGACTCTATCATCCTCCAGGGGCCCTTGCGTTATGTATGCTTTGGATGTGCACGCACGCACAACGCAGCAGAGTGGGTGGGGGGTTGGAAGCATGTTCTCAACCCCAACCCTTGCTTCTTTTTCTGCACCCGGAAGGAACGAACTTCGGAGCTTCGAATTTAGACCCTGAAACGATTCACACTATCAATGGAAACCAACGCAATTAGCTCGCTTCCAGCAATTCTTGCGAATTGAAGTGCACGTCCATACTACTTGCAGCCATGTGTGCTCTGGACTATGAGAATGGGTGATTATACTGATGCACCCCCTTCCAACACCCCTTCTACCCCCCTCGAAAGACCAATCTGGCCGCCGAAATGCAACTTATGTGAAATTGACTTCTTGCCACTGACACGGATCCCAGCCAAAGTTACTGTTTACCGTGGTACCGGGAGAGTCAATTGGAGAGCTGCTGTGCTGCTGTGCCGTGCTACTCTATGCCGCCTGGCGCGTCACCTGGTTTCATTCTTTTCCAATCCCTTTGGCCCATCCCTAATATTGCTCCAAAACATTCTGCACCTCACACTCGTTTGGAAGGTTTTACTGGAGAAAAACGTGGCCACCACGAGGACTGTGCGCATCACGTACATACATCTATCTAGGAGTATCCCTTCCCTCGCACAGCATCGCGAACCACAACAGCCCATCACTCTGTTTGCCCACCAACACTCTCTGCGTCACAGAGCGCAGATCCCTCGCGATGGCTGACCTCGAAAAGTCTCCACAGGCGTATGCTGCTGATGTGAAGCCCTCGTCCCCAACGACCTCCGAGTCAGAGGGCCCGGCGGGCAGCATAGACATCCCCGTCCTCACGCCTTTCCAGTATCGCAAACTGATCTGGAAGTTGGACCTCCACCTGCTTCCGCCTCTATGGGCTCTCTGGTTCTGCTCGTTGATTGACCGTGTCAATATCGGCAATGCCAAAATCCAGGGCCTTGAGGCGGACCTGCATATGAACCCCAAGAGCAACCAGTTCAATGTTGCTCTCGTCGTCATCTTCATTGGTCTTGTCAGTCTCGAGGTTCCTAGCAACTATCTCATGAAGCGCGTCAGCCCTAAAGCGGTGCTGTGCACTGAAACTCTCCTACTCGGTGAGCTTTATTATCCTCCGGATTCTCAACACATCTCTAATAACGCCTAGGTATCTTCACAATCGGCCAAGGCGTCATCACTAACTGGGGTGGCCTAGTTGCCATGCGTTTCTTTGTCGGCATCTTCGAGGCAGGTCTGATCCCCGGCAGCGTGCTGCTCCTAAGCCAATACTACCCACGATATGAACTCCAATGGCGCCTGAACATGCTTATGGTCGGAAATGCAATTTCAAGCGCCTTTGGCGGCCTACTCGCTCTCGCCATCGCTGATATCCACTCGTCTAACGGCTACAAGAGCTGGCGCTGGTAAGCACCTCTACTCATACGTATACCAGCCAACCCCTCTAACAAGTATAGGATTTTCATCGTTGAAGGTAGCATGACGGCCGGCTGCACTCTTGTCGCCTACTTTTTGATGTCCGACTGGCCTGAGACGGCCAAGTGGCTCTCCGACACTGAACGCGCCATTCTGAAGGCCAAAATCCGCGGCGAAGGCACGATTGGATCTATGGACCGTCTGGACTCCAAGGCAATGCGCCGTATCTTACTCGACTGGAAGATCTGGGTGTGGTGAGTGCCCCCAACCCCAGTAATTGCCTACCTGCGTACAATTACTAACTAGCTACAGCACCCTCATGTTCATCTGCTCCATCGTTGCCGTCTACTCCATCAACCTCTTCGCCCCCACCATCGTCAAGCAATTCGACCCCACCGCGAGCGTACGCCACATCCAAGCCCTCGTCATCCCCATCTTCATTGCCTCCGGCGCTGCCACCCTCGCCGTCTCCTACGCCTCCGACAAACTCAAGCACCGCTACGGCTTCGCCATGTTCGGCTGGGTTCTCACCCTCATCGGCCTCGTCATCATGATTAACCAGCGCAAGGTGTCCGTCACCGCGCGCTACGCAGCACTGTACCTCATCTCCATCGGTGGCTACATCAGCGTGCCGCAGCTGTGGACGCTGCTGGTCAATAACTGCTCTGGCTCTTACAAGATCGCTTTTGCTGTTGGCTTTGAGATGGGGCTGGGCAATATGGGGGGTATTATCTCGTCGCTCACGTTCCAGGGTAACCAGGCCCCGTTCTACGATATGGGGTACCGCGTCAACCTGGGCCTTGTGTGCGCAGCAATGGTGATGGCGACCGGGTATGTAGGGGGGATGTGGTGGGAGAATAAGCAGAGGGATGCGGGGAAGAGGGATCATTTGTTGGATGGGGAGGAGAAGGATAATCTGGGGGATGACCACCCACAGTTTAGATATGGTTTCTAGTGGTCTAATAGTATTAGGGGTGCGTTTTTGTTTGTTGTCAAAGTATTTATTAGCGCATGGCAGGCAGGTAATTTGGCATGGGAGGTATATCGAGTGTTGTAAAACAGACAAGGAATGATATCTATACCCTGACATCTTGCAGAATGAACCATCTGCGGTATCCCTGTGTGATATGGTATGTGTGTCGTCTCGGAGCAGTGAGCACCGAAAGCCAGCATCAAGCATCAGAGACTCCTCTCCCTACGGAAAATTCCAACCCGAAGTCCAGCCGTAAATATTTGAGTTATTAGAAGTCGAAGGGATATTCTTTCCAGGGATGCCTTCAGGGTCTGGAGTCACACTGTCCCAGTCCAACACGTGTAATCTCATCTCAGACATACTCCCTCCTCACCACGTTATACCCCTCCTCCAATCCACAGCATAAATCCTCCCCACGAACACCTCCTACCACCCACCACCCAGGAGACCCATCCGGAAGGTAAAAGGTAAAAGGTAAAACCTCCCCTCCTCCGAACGCAATATAAAACCAACACAAACCCTGCTCACCGTATTCCAAGGGTATCAAAACAACTGTACCCATAACCCATCACATCACAACATCCAACAAGAGCCCCACAATCGCGCATATCACCAATATCCACAGTCAACATCCCAGCCCACGTCGAGCTGTCCACGCCCAGCTGATCCTGCTACCTTCTGCGCTCAACAACACGCGTCTGCCTTTCTTGGCAGGTGCTTCAACATCCAACAAGAGTAAGCCCGAGAACGGAAACTATCGCCGGCTCGCGCGCCGCGCCGGTGTGATCGGGTCGGGGGGCTATCTGCTTCCGTAGGCGTCCAGGATGCCTGCCCTGGCATGTAGACGTCCGAGCGGCGGCGCGCGAAGAAGTGATGGCGCGCCAGTTGGGCTAGCGCGAGGGACGGGCCTGGGGTGGATGTGGCTGGGATCTGCGCAGGGGGTGGGGAGGGGGTGTGGGATTAGTGATTTTGGCAACGCACGCACGCACGGATTGTGATAATGCGATGGATGGGGGGATCGGCTAAGACAATGGGGGAGCTGAGTCGTGGGCTCTAGCCGGGGGGGGCATTTTCCTACTTCAGAAGGACCTACTGTAGAAGGGGAGGATTTTCGGATTATCGATCTGGGGCGTGCGGTGGTGGAGGCGCTGGTGGAGGCGCTGGTGGAGGTTGTAACGGAAGCTACCATCGTGCTCCGATTTGGGTCTCAGGGGACGGGGCTCGTATTTCGTATCCGAGCGGCGTTCGGAACTGTGTGAGAGTGCAGATGGGCTGAAACCCATTGCAAGGGATAGCAGGTGAATTACTGTTGGGAAGGTGCTGTTGGCAGTGGATTGATGTGGGAGTGAATTGGAATTAGAGGCGCAATTGGGGGCGGACCCTCCTCCCTGGGGCTGGGCTTACCAACACTTTCCAGCTAGGTGCAGAGGCCACTGGAAAGCGGGACGCCGGAGGCTACAGTACATGAAGCAAGGGAGGGACACGTGAAGTAGTGGGGGTTGCAGGAGTCAATAAAGCAGATACCACTGCGGGGGTGGGGTTTAGGATTCACCCCAAGCTCCCCATATCTCCAACCTCTCCCCCAACTTATCTTCATTCTCACCTCCCTCACCTCTCCCTTCAGCTCCCCATAACCATGCCTCCCGCAAAGAAACCATTCCACATCGCCATCTGCGGCGGCGGCCTCGGCGGCCTCGCCCTCGCCATCGGCCTCCTCCCCCACCCCCACATCACGTTCACAATCTACGAATCCGCCTCCGCCTTTGGCGAAATCGGCGCCGGCGTCGGCTTCGGCGCAAACAGCCACAAGGCGATCCAACTCCTCTCCCCCGCGCTGTGGGACCGCTACCGCACCCGCGCGACCTTCAATGGCTGGGAATCCAAATCGAGGACTTGGTTTGATTTCCAGGTTGGCGCGGGGCCGGAGGAGGGGAAGAGGATTATGGAGGTGTTGATGGATAGTGCGGAGACGCAGAGTACGTGCCATCGTGCGCATTTTCTGGAGGAGTTGGTGGGGTTTTTGCCGATTGATAAGGTGGCGGTGATGAGCAAGCGTGTGGTGTCTATTGAGCAGCCTGAAGGCGAGAAGGTGCGGATTGTTTTTGCGGATGGCACTGATGCGCGCGCCGATGCTGTCGTTGGATCAGATGGCATCCGTAGTGCTTGCCGCCCGTTCGTAGTGGGCGACGACCCGGCGCTGCAGCCGCGCTTCACAAATGCGTATGCCTACCGCGGGCTCATTCCTATGGATCTCGCGGTTGCGGAGTTGGGGGAGGAGAAGGCGAGGAACAGACAGATGTACCTCGGGCCTAATGGACATATTCTCACCTTCCCTGTCGCTAAGGGGAATATGTTGAATATCGTCGCTTTCCATGGCGCGGATGATAAGCCATGGGAGGGACCGTGGGTGAAGCAGGATCAGAAGGAGGCTATGGAGCGGGACTTTGAGGGATGGGGCAAGAATCCTCGGGGCATCATGAAGGTAAGCCTTCTCCCAATTCTAGCTATCAACGCACGAAGCTAACTCCCTCCCACAGCTCCTCAAAAGTCCCGACGTCTGGGCCCTGTACGAGCACCCCCCCGACGCCCCCTCCTACCACAACCAAAACGTCGCCCTCCTCGGCGACGCCGCCCACGCCTCAACCCCTCACTTCGGCGCCGGCGCCGGCATGGCCTTCGAAGATGCCCTCGTCCTCTCTCGTCTCCTCCCCCTCTGCGACGGTCCCGCTGACATCCAACGGGCCTTCAAAGCCTACGACGCTGTGCGTGTGCCGCGCACACAGGCCGTGACGAGAGAGAGCAGGAAGCAGGGGCTGGTGCTGGATATGCGGGGAGAGGGGGTGGGAGAGGATTTGGAGAAGTTGGCGGCGTCGCTGAATAAGAATGTGAGGTGGATTTGGGGGGTGGATTTGGAGGAGCATTGTGAGGAGGCTGTGAGGGGGTTTTGGAAGGGGCAGGCGGCGGGGGAGGGGGCG
>JPJZ01001574.1:0-27107 GCA_000750815.1 Pseudogymnoascus sp. VKM F-4516 (FW-969) | reverse complement strand
GGGGGGGGTGGAGGTTGGGGCTTGGGGGACGGGTGAGGGGTGAGAGGGGTGTGTGTTTGTCTGCATGGAGTAACTAGGCCGAGCCAAGAACCGTCGTCGGTAGCAAGAGATATCAGTACGTAGCCAGATATTCACAAATCACGAACTCAATGACCCCCCATCTCTAAATACTATAGCGTGTGTGGATATGTAGGTAGTAGTGTCTATGTCGCTGTTCCGAGTATCAAAAAAAAAAGTATGGACATAGAAAAGAAGTAGGTAGATAAGATGCCATAGCATTATCACCTAAAAAGAAGAATCGCCCACTTTGCCCATCCCATCCTAGATACAACATTGAAGGGCGTGCCCCCCATCGTGCCATCACAATTTCAAAAACAATTCAAAATCCAAAACAGCAACAAACAACAACAAGCTGCTACTGGGGGTCCGCCGAAAAGAAACGATAAAAAGAGGTGGCGTTGTTGTATCCCCCAGCCGTTGGTATATTTCAGCTCAAAACTCCTTAAATACCCCATCCTTCCCCGTTTTTGCCATATTCCGGGAAAAGGGGGCGTGGAAAAGACGATCGTGGCCCACACACATATTTGGTGAGCCACGAGGTCAGGGGGTGGTGTAAACGCCGGTAGTCCCAAGGATAACGTGATAAAAAAACAGATATTCGTTAAGTTAAGTGTTTCCGCCGCGCCGTCGGCGACCTCGGCTTGGGCCCTCGGGGCGCTGGGCGAGGACCTCGCGGAGGAGAGGGTCGTCTTTGTCTTTGTCTACGTGGTGGACGCGAACGTGTCTAATGGGGGGAGTCAGTAAGTAAATCTTGCTACCAGTGTGATCGTCACGCGGATGGAGTATGTCATACCGTTGTAGATTATCCGGCCTCGGATACTTGTGTTCGCGATCCATACAATACGGACACACATAGCCCGGCGACTCATGCACAAGGCCATGTCTAATCATCTCATTCTTGCGCTTAAACCCCTTCCCGCCCTCGCTCCTCTGGCATCCTTTCACCGGGCAATAATGCGGCCGGTTCTGCGAATGCACATTCGCGTGCGAGTTGAGCAAATACTGCGTCTGGAACGGCTGCGCCGTGCAGCCGGGGTACGTGCACTGGAAGCCCCCCACGAGAGGGTTCGTGATGCCGTCGATGCTCATGCGGTCGATGCCGGCTGGGATCCCGTTAGGCGTCGCTCCCGACTGATCTGTGGTTGGTGTGTCGGTCACGTTACCTGTGAAATCCGCTCCGCCCGCATAGGGCAGCCCGTCTGAGACCTGCGATTGTCGGCGCGGGTTGTAGTAGTAGGAGCCGCTGGGGAGGATGGGCGAGGGGATGTTGCGGAAGGCTTCGCGCGGGGAGATGGGCGTGGGCGATGTGTGGGCCTGACTTGTTGCGTGGTGGTGTGGTGGTTCGCCGACTCGGAAGAGAGGCGGTTGCGGCGGAGATTGGGAGGATATCGATGCGCGGTGGCCGTTGGTAGAGACTGTATCAACCGCCGTAGCGGCCTCTGCCAAATGCTTGAGATCATCTATATTGCCTAGTTGAGACGAAATGGAAGGCAGGGTTACGTTGGCCAACTTCTCAGCCTTCGGCGACGACTCTTGTATCGGCGCGAGCAGCTCATGATTCCCGTTTATAGTGGATATCTTCGGGGACATATGCCTCTGGTCGTCCACCTGGCCTCCCACCTCTTCTGCATGGCTCGGTTTCGCCGCGGGCACTTCCCCAGCATTAAACGCTCTAAGCGCACCCGCAGCCAGCGCCTCCAGATCCGTCGACTGCACCAGCCCCGCATCCACCGGCACCTCCCCCCCCCTAGACCCATCACTCACGCCCCCCATATCCTCATCCGAACTCGCCGAACGTATCAACTCCTGACCCGCCGCCTCAGCAATCTCCCTCGCCCTCCCTCCCCCCAGCGAATCAATCAGCACCTTATCCCCCGGATTCGCAACCGGCTTCAACACCTTCTTCTTCCTCTGCTTGTGCAGCGCGCCGCCCGGGCTCCCCGGCGGCGAGCTCACCTCCGACGCGACGCCGTCGAGGGGCGGGCTGGGCGTCGGCTCCAGCTTGGGCCGCTGTATGGCGGGCGGCGGGCTGTCTCGCAGGCCCACGTCCGCGGGATCGTAGACGTCGCTCTTGATGTGCGCGTTGGGCGCCTCGGCGGTGGCCATAGTCATTGGTCTGCCATTGAAGCGCAGACGCGGCGACGGGACTCGGGCTTGCGCGCGCAGGAGGGCACGCCTGGTCCAAGATTGTGGTTGTGGTTGTGGGTTGTGCCGGGGTTTGCCAAGACGAGGTTGCGACCAGCTGGCGAGACTGGGTCAATGGCGGGATGTGTGGGTGCGAGCTCGTCGGGATGCGATGGTGAGGATTGTCGCGACAGCCGCAGGTGCGACGAGGAGAGGATGCGACGGGGAATATTTGTTCGAGAAGCTGTTGGGGACTCGGTGGGCTGTGTCGGTGAGATAGCGGGTATCAGACGCGAAGGCGCGGGCGGTGGATAACGAGGTTTGGGATGGGACGACGGGTTGATGCGATAGACGATAGACGAAGGATGGACTGGGGCAACAGTAAAGTGGCACCAACAAAGAGAGCGTGTAGTAGTAGTGTAGTAGTGGCTGAGTGTATTTGCTTTGTTTTATTTTCTTTTTGTAGTATTTATTATTATAATTTTTTTCGTTATTTTAAATATTTTGGACCCGGTGGGAGTATAGGAGTAGAAGGAAGAAAGAGGAATGAATGCTGTGGGAGCTGGGTGGTGCTTGTGGGTGCTTGGGTGGGAGGTGGGAGGTGGGAGGCTTGAGGTAAATGGAGCAAGCGCATTTTTAAGGTGGGAAGGAAGTTATTAGGAAGGTGCTGGTGCCGCGATTTAATGGAGGGGGGACTCGAGTTTGTGGTGGTACGGTCCAGTACATTTTAGAGTATAGGTGGGATGGTGGGTGGTGCGAGCTAGCTTTCTGGGTTCTCGAGTAGTGGAAAGGAACGATGCACTCCGAGTACTTGCAAAACCGTATAAAAGTGGTGAGAGAGTAAGTACCTTCTATGATTTTAGAGTGGAGTCGAGGCGGAATGCGGGATGCGGGATGCGAAAGTGATGCGAGCACTGGGGTGAGCAGAGAGAAGAGAGAGGTACACACAGTAAGAAGAACCCCAGCCCAACCCAAAACTCTAGCAGGGTCACTAAAATGTGGGAGTGGGTACTTCCAAAAGTGCCGTGTCTGTCAGCCATATACGAAGTACCATTTCCTTTTCTTTAATTTGTACTAATTCGTATTATACGTACATATATGTGAGGGGATTAATGGGAATAATGGGAATAAATCGGATCTTCTCTGTCCCCTCTCTGATCGCCTTCCTTTTCTACTCGTACAGTAACGTCTTACCATACAACCAGTAGCTAGTTGCTGCTCCCTCGGTCCCCTCCTCCATCTGCTCCTTGACTCCTAGACTCACCGTCGTACTACCCAGTAACCAACTACCAGATCTTGAACATAAGACAGAAGACAAGCCACAAGAAAACGGCGAAGAGATCGAAAAAAGATCGAAGGAGATCTGTTCTCTATTATCCTACTACAGCTACAACAAACATGGGTTCGCCTATAATCTCCCCTTCACCCTTCACCCTTCCCTCCCCAATCCATCATTGCTCGCATGTACTGAGAAATCGCTGCGCCTCCCCCCCCAGCAGTGCGGCTTAAGTCACTCACATCCCCCATCCCAACCCAAACCCAACCAACCTGCGGCTGAAAATCTCGGTCAACCTGCCTCGTCTCGTGCACAAACCAAGATATATATTAACCCATCAAACCTGTTAAAACCCCGCGTGCCCTCCAGTCCAGACGTGCAGTAAAAAAAATGGGCGTTGTAACTGTACATTCCTTTGGCCTGGTAACAGAACAGTACAGAACAGCGGTGCACCGTGTCACGCTACTCCTCCCGCTCCTCCTCTTAGCCTAATCATAAGCCTCATCCGAAGTCACGAGCAGCCAGTGGTGCATCCCAGGTCTGGTGGTGCAAAGAACCCCAGCACGAGGCACGAAGCTAACGGACGGACTGTAAGGGACATCTAAACTAACCCAACCCTCTCTCCCATCCTATCCCTCGCTCAGTTTCCGAAGCTTCACCCCCAAAAAACAAAAGTCCCCGCGCGCCCGCCAGCCCAATCTGCGTTTTCCGAGGACGGCAAGCAGGATTTATTGGCTGGCGCGGTAGAGTAGGATGAGCACCCCTGGCAACCCACCCCTCCAACGCTAGAACTTCGTAAATTGTGAAATGAGGCACACACCTTGTCCATCACGTAAGGTAAGTGCCGATAGGCCGTGCCCATCACCGCGCCAGACGCCTTGTCCGCGACCTACCCCCTCAGCCTCATGTCCCGCCTCAGATATGTTCTATTGGCTCTTCTGGCAGCAGTTCCTCGATGGGCTGCGAGACCATGCAGCGCCGCAGTGGGGGTTGCACGATGCCATTGAAGAGGAACGTGCCATAGACGAGGAGACAGAATCCGGCTACTTGAAGCAGCGTTGTTGGTCCGAGGCGCTCCCATCCAAGGCTGAGGGATACGATCCAAATGAAGAGGGTGCGGCATGTATCAATCGTAGATCTTGAAGTCGCGCTCACATTTCTTGTCACTGAGAGGCCGAAGAAGTTGAATCCACTGTAGTAGTTAGTATTACGCCTTTGAGAAGAGGGGTAGCAGAGTAGACGTACCCAATACTGATCATAATCATCACACTCGAGATAGCGATCCCCCTGTTATGGAAAACCTGTCTCAACCCCTCAACCGCATCAAAGTACCCCAGCTGTCCCTCTGGCGTCCTGCCAATAGCCAAGTGCAGAACCAGCATCCCCAGAGCCGTAATCGTAAACCCAAAAATGCCCTCCCACCCCACAACCCTCAGCGGCTCCAGCGCATACTTCTCCAGGATAAACTCCTCGAGCACAAACTGCGTCGCCGTGAAGACCTGCGCACCAGCGATAAGGAACACCCCAATCATCGTGCTAATAGCATCCGGCGTCGATGCAACCCTCGACATGATAACCGCCGCGTTCTTCGCTCCGTCCAACACCGACGCGGGCTTGGTGACTTCATCAGCCTGCAACGATCCAGCTAGCCCAACGAGAGTGACACCCAGCACTACCGTGGCTAGCGCACACCACTGGAACAGGTATAGGTGCTTCTTCAAGAAGACCACGCTGAACAAGCCCACCCAAAGCACCAGCATCCCCCTCGTCATCTGGTATACTGACGCCACGACAAAGAGGAAGCCAGCGTTCATGAGCGTTGTCCCGAGGATATCACACGTAGCCGGAAGCGCCAGCATTGTGACCTTCCAGCCTGTAAGTTCCAATCTGCCCTCCGAGTCCTTGATAAGGACCCTCGCAGCTGGGTTCCGTAGACTCTCTTCATCAGCATCTCTCGCGTCCTCCTCATCTTCATTGACAGCGTGGTAATCGGGACCTTGATCCTCGGCGCGCTCACCGCTGAAGCGCTGATACAGGGAGAACAGCCCGACGACAAGCCAGCAGCCCATCTCGCCTATGAACATCTGCGCCGTTTGAATGACGGGCTGCTCGAAGTGTTTGCGGTTTTTAGGGTTGGGGTCGTCGCAGTTGGAGACACATTGGTTGTCCTGTGTTCTTTGGTTAGCTACTGGGGATTGCCTGGTGGGCGATAAGAAAACTAACTTGGTATTTGGTGAAGAGGGTGTTGCAGCAGCCTGTTATCAGCATCATCGCCACCAGCAGCGGGATGAGGGACTTGGCTGCCATCTTGGAGGAGCTGCGATGCCTCGGTCGTGTGGTCGTACGGTTTGGAGGAGATCTGGCGACTGGGGTGCAGCAGATAAGTGTGGTGAATATAGGCGTTACTATAACATGGTAAGATAACTATGGCTTCGGTATAAGTTTATAATATGGTGTTGAGGCACCCAGTGGCAACTCTTGTGTCTTTGTTGCGAGGGGAGTTGAGGGCGGGATGGGCGATTCAGCTGGCTAGCACCCGGATAGGTGTGACAGGTTACAATCGGATCCATCGCATCGTGGTTTACGTAAGGCATCTCGATGCTCAGCTGGACTACTCGTCGTCGACTTTAGTAGCTCGTATCACTTAGCTACTAATACTATACTATTCACAATAAGCATATATGTGAGGCCCAGAGGTTCGCAATTAAATAAGTTACTTGTATAGCTACGCACATAATATGTGCGTGTGGTATCATATCCTGAACATAAGCATCGCCGCTAATCCCGCCGAGAACCATTACACGCCTAAATACAATACTGTGATAACAGTGTCAACGCTCTAATACTCCTCCTAAACCCTATTATCCTCAAGGCTTATCGCTGCCAGTGCTTGTGCCGGTATGAGTGGTAACATCTTTCGCCAGATCATCCCCTTTATCTCCTTTTTCCCCCTTATGCAACCCGTGCACCAACGGGATATGATGCTCCTTCTTCTCCTTGGGCTTCTCACCCTTCAAGTTGTTGTAATGGACAACTCCCATCTCACGATCTCTCTTTAAACGTTCCTTATCCGCGTCGCTGACTTCTACACCTTCAATCGACTTGACTTTCTTGCCCTCAAGAAAACCCATAATGCCTCCAATGCCAGCAACTATACAGGCCATTGCCACGAAAAGACCAGTACTCCATGAAGGGCGTTGGTATCTATTGAACTTCCACATGAAAGTGGAGAGGACAACCTGGAGGAACGTATTCCACACGAACATCCAGATGAAAAAGTCGAGTTTCCACCTAGGTGTAGCAGGTGCACGCTTTCCTGTCAACGGCGCGCTGGGGATGGCCTTCAGGGGATATGGCACGGCACTCTCAGGCACCGTGCTGTGAGGCACACCGGATATCTCAGATTCGATGTTATCGGGCCCAAGCGTGATAGGCAAATCTTGGGAGCCTTCCAGTCTGAACCAATCTTTGTGGATGCCAGCCAGGCGGCGAAGAGCAACCTGGTCGCCTCGGATGTGATATTTCATCAGGTAGTAGAAATCCCGGAAACGCCATGGAACCAAGCCGAATCCCGTTACGCAGAACAGCGCGTTGAGGATCTGTGAATCGATTTCGATCCAGATTCTGCGCGGGGAGTTGATATCGTCGCAGGTAGGTTTGCACATTGCCGGAGCTGCATTACACAGTAACAGAAAGAGCATGCCTCCCCATGCAATAACATTAAGACCGTAAATTGTCACCAAGAACCCGAGGGGTGTAAGAAAGAACTTCCCGAATGCCTTTGCGCCGATAGCCGTAGATGTCTGCCAACTGTGCTTCGGAGGGAACTCATAGCCGTTGTCGAATGGCTCAGTTCTGTATTCTTGGTTTGGTTCAGGGTGAGGATCTCCAGCCGGTAGACTAGGGGCCGTGTTGTGTTGTACGACCGGTTTCTGGCTCTCTGGTGTCTCTTCGGCACCGATTGTATCCAACTGCCTGCTCGTGGAAACGTTCTCTATCGGGCTCTCGAGTTTCTTATTCTCCGCGACTTCAGTAAGGCCGCTGCCATTGGTATTCTTAGCGGCCAGCGAGTTCGAAGTAGTACGGCGTACGAGGCTAGCACGCCTGCTCTTCTCCTTCAACTGGCCATCGCCAGTCCAACCGTCACTCCCATAGCTGCCCCTCCTAATGTCGATTATCGAGGGAGCGGATGATGCAATGGAAGCCGTCGCAGACCACATGCCAACTGGTATGCTGGATGATTCGAACGTTCGAGATGCGCTTCGTAGCCTGTTTGCCATTGCTGCGTATCCTACTGGACTCCCTCCATCAGTGGTTGCCCTGGTCGGTCGAGAGCCTGGGCTGATCTCTGGCGCGCCATCAGCTCCTGCCGTTGAGAGGGGACTAATTCCAGATGCAGAGGACGTATCGAGGGCGGGAAAGGGTTGGGTTGGGCCATTGGCCGCGGTAGATATTGGTGATTCGACCATGTCTCCAGAGCAAAAGGTTGGTCGTGACTGTGATGGTGAGATCTCTGGCCGACCGATTCAGGTCGTCTTCGAGAGAATAAGAAGTTAGGAGGCGATATTGCTCGTCAAGATTTGGACACAACAGGGCCAGGCTATATGCCCAATCGTTTGGCCGCGACGATCAATCTGGAGGTGAGATTGACGTGTGTATATTTCGGACAACTCATGTACACATTTTGAACCAATTGTATGACGAATGCTATTATTTTGAACACCGATTGCCGTCAAAGCAGTCAGACAGCGAGAGAATACAGACTCCTCGTTTGGAGAGGGAAGGCGCAGGACAGTCACAGTGATAGGAGAAATCAAGACAATAACATGAAGATGGGAAACGGAACGGCCGCGATCGATGTTCGTGGAAGTGGCAAAGCTAAGTGCCCGGTTTATCGGTTTATGGGCAAGGATGGCACAGTATTAAAGACATTCACAGGCAAGACAGGCCTGGAATAAAAGGTACATCTTATAAGGTATCAGGAGTTGTCAAGTTGGGCTGCCATTTCAGAGTTTGGGACTGAAAGGTACATGGTGTGCGAAGTACTCCTGTGAGTGGATGAGTAACGGGCCTAAACTGCACCAAATTTGTGCCTAGCCATGGCAAGATGCGGGGTTTTAATTGGCTAACTGGACCCCTCTTGGTCCGTGCATTATCTCCAAAATCTACTGTGAGGTCTCACTGCACCAAATTAAATTCACCTGCCGAGGGACAATACTAGTTATCTATTCAGAATATCACCAACGAATTGAAACGCCTCAACTATATTATGGCGACCTCCGACAATGGGCCTCCTGCGGAATCCGCCCTGCAGGCTCTGCTCACCGCCGCAGGTCAGGCATCCAAAACCAGCGGCCATCCCGCTCACCTTCACCAGCTAGCTTCGACTGTGCTCTACAATTTGCAATATCAACACGAATGGACCGAGCTCTCTATCCAAACAACCTCGACTGTGACAGGCTCCACTCTTCCCAGGCCTCTCGTGGCCGGGATACCTCCAAGCAGGGCCTACGTCCACCCAGACGAACAAGTCGAGATCCTGAAAGCTGAGCACAAGACAGGCCAGTCGATTGCGCTGAGTCCGGAGCCGGAATGGGTTCTCCCAACACACATCAACGAGAAGTGGAGCCTGAAGAAATTTGCAGAGGTCTTTGATGCTATAGAAACCGTGCCGCCCGGAAGCACAGAGACACTGGAGCAAGATAACGATGAGGTTGGAGCTGGTTGGAGGGGCAAGAATAGGCAGAAGAGATTGCTGCTGGCTACACTGCATGATGACAGCACAGTCGTCTACTACATTGTGCACGACGGGATTGTCAAGCCACGACAGAATTGATCTACTCGCAAAGGCACAACTACATTTGAACAACTATATACGTTCTGAACGGCTTGGGCAACTATATACGTTTCGCACGGCCCACAACCACGACCTCACTAAGCGGACCCCACCTTGAATACAACCTTCTGCGCCTGCATCTTGTCGAAGACTTCGTACCCCTCTACGGCTTCCGATAGGGGCATAATTTTGTCGAACATGAACCTGCAGCCAGTCAGTATGGTCTGTTGTCAAACGGACATCTCGACTCACCCAAGAAGGTGCTGCTTCTCTTGGAGCAGCTTAAGAGCTTCCGGGAAGATAGATCGGACAGGGCATCTCCCCATCTGGACAGTCAAGTTCTTGCCATAGGCTTGGTTGCCAGTCCATGGAATCTAGGAAGAATCCTATCAGCAGGTCTCTTGCTCGGAGCATAGCGGCAGACATACCTCTGCATTGTGCACTCCAATGCTACTAATCGTACCCCACGGCCTCAAGAGCTCAAAGCCCGTCTTCAGCGCCGGGGACAGCCCAACAACTTCAATCACCACATCTGCGCCACGCCCATCCGTCGCAGCCTTGATCTTCTCCTGCATACCCTCCTTATCAGTCATAAAGTTCAGCGGCTCAGCTCCCAAGCTCTTCGCCAGCTCAAGACGGCTCTCAACACCATCCACAGCAAAGATACGTTTTGGTCCGAAGCTCTTAGCCGCGATAATGGCACAGAGACCAACGGGACCGCACCCGATAACAACAGCTGTCGACTCGGCGATCTGCTCTTTGGTGAGGTTCTTGAATGCGTTGGAGGCGCCGAAGAAGCCGGTGGGGAAGATATCAGCCATCATGACGAGGACCTTGTCATCGATATCTGCGGGGGCCTTCACGATCGTTCCGTCCGCATAGGGAACCCTCACGAACTCGGCTTGTGCGCCGTCCAGGCCTGCGGAGCCGAAGAGGAGGGACTTTTCGCAGCGGGATGAGAAGCCATTTTTGCAGTAGAAGCATTCCGAACTAGTTTCGCCCTGGATTAGAATGGTTGGAGCTGTATAATGAGACTTCTTATACGCACCAGGATACCGTGAAGGGTGCAACGACCTTGTCGCCCACCTTGACTGTCTTGACGTCACTGCCTACCTCCTTGACCACACCCGTGAACTCATGTCCCATAATGAAGCCTGTGCAACAAACGTATATTAGAACCAACCCAACCGTCTACCCAAATCCCAATCCAGGAAAACTCACCAGTCGGGCTCGGCTGGTGACCACGAAACACATGGAGCTCCCTATCTCTTCCAGTCAATCCCTCATTCTGCACCCACCTCTTCCCAGGTAGCACTTACGACCCGCAGAGCGCGGTATACGAGACCGCGACGATAATATCCGTCGGCGCCTGGACCTCGGGAACCGGCCTGTCCTGGAGGGAAACCTTGTGTGGCCCGTCAAACACCACTGCCTTCATAGTCGCTTTAGACATTATTGCTTTGTGGGGCTACCTTCGATATAGCTTGTAAGTTCAAAAAGAAAGAGGAACAAGTAGAATTAAGAGTATAACATGAATGACAAATGCAAGATATATATTGCACCCTGGAACATAAGCTGATAAATTTGTTACGGTTCGAACGGCAGCTACCTTGCTCTGTGCCGCGGCCGAGCTAATCGTGGGTTTATCGGGGCGGGGTTGCGGGGCTGACTCTATCGTCGACGGGAGAGTGCGGTTACGGGGTTGCCATTTCGGAACATACTGAGCCGATTGTATGCTCTAATCTAAGACTTGGTAATTTATAAACTAAACTGTACTGTAACATTTCTCTATAACCTTAACCTTACATTGGAATATGGTGAGGATGCCCATTCGGGGAGAGAGGAGAGAGAAAAAATATCATTGCTGGCTAGCTACTCATACTAAGAAAGCTCATCGCCCCATCCGGCGGGTGTTGTGTTAAAAGATAAACTGAGCAAACATCAATCGGCTCCCCATCCTTATTCCCAGCAGAAAAAATCCAAATATCCCATCCCATAGCAATACCTTGCACCTTGCACCTTGCACCCTCCTCCCATCCAGTCCCCCAAATACGCCCCTCCATACCCTCGCAAACCCCAACCATCCAAACGCCCTCCCCCACACTCGCAAAAATATCCCCAACAGGCAATCTTTCCCTTCCTCTACCCCGCCTCCGCGAGCTCAAGTGACATTACACAACAACTCCGCCTCCAGTATAAACATGCCTTCCTTATACTTCTCGCTCGCCTCATACGCCTTATCGTATTTCCAGCCCACCGTCGTCTTGCACTGCCGACACGTAATATCGCGCACGACGTGCTTGCCGGTTGTCATGTTGCGCTCGAGTGCTTCGCCGGGGACGTAGTTGACGACTTGGTTGAAGAGGTAGCCTTTGCCTACTTGGCCGCGGAAACTCTGGAGCGAGAGTTAGCTGCTGGTTGGGGGAGATAGGAGAGCGGGTAAGGTGGAGGGAGGGGAACGTACGCGGCTGACGAGGTTCTCGTGCTTGGAGAGATGGGTTTTGCAGTTCTTGCACCCATATATCTTGTCGCTGGAGAGGTAATCGTTGTATATCAAGCCCATGGCTACGGTTTGGCTCGTTGAGCACTTCTGGTGGGGGTGTCGGTGTGCTGCTCTGTGGTATGGAGAGATGTAGCTGAGTCGGAGCACCGGGGGATACTTCTAGTCCTCTTCTTCCTGTAGCCTGAGCTTATTATCCTTTGTAATTCGAATAGGCAGCCGTTTGTAGCCCCAGTAAAGCTAGGGTCGTCGTCGGTTCTCCGGTGCACCTCCAGGGTTGTAGCGGTGTCTGCTCAAGAGTCCTGTGGGTGTTTCTAGGTCCCTGAAAGTCCCCAAGGGCGTGAGTTGGTTAAGGGTATTTGTCGGAATCGCTCGAATGACAGATCGGATAGTGTTTCGGTTTGCCTGGTCGATGGGCTGGAGGGATCGGGAATCAAGGCTGGCCACAAAGGTGCACGAGTGGTCAGCTGAGGTGGGGTCGATGGCGTGGAATGGCAAGTCAGGTACCGGCGGTACTGTATAGCTTCGCGGGAGGAGCTCCGGTTTAATTTTGCAGGACGGAGAATATTTTGCAATGGGAAGGGGGTTAATTGTTGAAGACTAATTTTGCTTCTCTACTGTTCAAAATGGAAGGGTCTTGAGCAGTTGACGGCGAGATAGTTGGGGTCTTGTCGTTCCTGATGTTATCTTGGTAGCCTTATCGGGATGGTGCTCCGTGCACTTCCCGAAGCAGACATACTGTGAGGACTGGACATGCTCGAGTAGCTGAGAATTAATACCAGCAATAATAAATAGTAGCTAATAGGATTGATTTCCTTGATCGTCTCTACTTCTACGTAACCAGCCAGTTGAATGCCGGTAGTGACACGGGTTATAAAAATTAAAATAATTTGCATCATCATCTAATGGCATATATTTTATTATCACTTAATTTATATTTATCTGCACTATTTATTATTTAACACTTGATAATTAAGGTAGCCACAGCTTACCACAGCCAATTTAAGGTTTAGCCAAAATAAGAACCAACATCATTTCCAGCAATTTTACTTCATGCTTCCTACCTACTAAAACTAACCCCGACGATCTCTTCTCCAGCATGGTGACATTCACTCGTTTCTTATTAGTTAGTCTCCACCTGCTCTCTCGCGTCTACGCCGATGATGATTCCACGAGCGAAGCCTTAGAATGGCTCGAGGCGGAGAGAAGCGTGCTCGTCCATCTCCCAACCCCTGATCTATCCTTCCGTACGTATATCCCGAATTTCCTAACACATCTGCTCTCGTGCCTCACGAATTTCACATCATACTTCTCACCTCTCCCGTCTTGAAGCGATGTTGATTCCAATTATTGTGAAGTGGTCAACCAGATGCCGTCACCTTTCCCCGGCGCCTTCATCTTCAACTTCACCCTCACCCCCAACAACCTCACCCTCCTCCTAAACGGCGAACCCATCCTTCCCCGCGCCCACCCATACATCCCCACCCCCCTCCGCGCCTACCAAACAATAGAGACGCCATCTGATTCCGGGTCCCCCTCCCGCACAAATACCAAAGGGGCCCTCGCATTGGATCTAGACTACTACATCGACGGCCCTGACACCACGTCCGGAACCTCAATCTACAACACGAGATATGACCCGCGTCTCCGGATCGACATCCTCCGCGCCAGCACGCCGGCGCACAGCACCCCCCTCTCCTCGGACTCACAGCACCAAATCTGGATCTGGCTCGAAGATCTTACTCCGCACCCTCCAGGAACGCCATACGCCAGCATAGCTCTCAGAATCAAACGCGTGCAAGTCGGCAGACGCTGGCGAAACCGTCGTGATTCCGAAGGCAGGACCACACAGGGCACGACTACGTACAGAGATCTAGCGAGTCTGAACAGATGCTATCTCTGGTCCTGGCTGTGCGCGGATATCAGGGAGTATCCGTATTACCAGTTCATTTATCGGGAGAAGTTTGACCAGTATGGGAAGAAGGGGTCGATGAGGCATTTTTTGACGTGGATATGGGGCGCTTTGGTCGGGGTTGTAGGGTTTGGTCCGGCGATTGTGTTGGCGGTTATATGGGGGATTGTTATGTTTACGCCAGTTGTTTATGGGGTCATTATTAGGGTAAAGCGTGTAGTTGGGATGTATCAGAGGAGGGCTCAGGAGGTGGATGAGTGGGTTGCTGATGAGGAGGTTGAGGGGTTATTGAGGTATGATACATATGTCGAGGATTCTACGGAAATTGTAATAGAGAAAGAAGTTTCCGAGGAGAAAGGAGAAAGGAAGAGAAAAGACTAGTGTCAAGGAACCAAATTGGAGAATAAACTATACCCCCTACCTACTGAACCCTTATCCCAGCCATGGTTCTACAAGCACCAGCTGTCATACAATCATATCCAGTCACCTGTGCAGCACGAGTATGTGTCAAAGAATTCAAATGAATGTAATCTAGCGCAAAACCTAGCTCTCAACACACCAAACACCCACCCATATCCATGTGGAACCACACACGGAACCATCCCATATAAACTCCGGAGCATCCTCATCTTTGTCCTGTGAACCATGCATCCCCCATACACCCATCCATCCCATAAACCCAGCGGTTATCCCACCGTCCCAAAAAACGCTAAATCAGGTCATCAAGCTGTCTCTAAAGCGTTGTCGATATTTCTTTTTGTTTCCTCCCTCGGCAAAAAAATGATATCGTTCAAGCAGACCGCCCTGGCAATAAACATATATACAACAGAAGATCTCGCAACGGCAACCCCCGTCATATACTACCATGTGAATGCCTCCTCCACAAAGTCGATATTCGACTTATGTTGGCGACTCCTCGCTGCGCTGCGCACATCGTCGCTCAGCGACCCGCTACCGCACACCGAGACTCCCATGGCGCCGATTTGGTTCTCGACCTCCATGTCCAGGAGCGTCTCAATGTTCGGCCTACCGGGGAACATCTGCACCGTCGCCGAGGGACTGTGAATCTCCTTCGTTGACCGCGGGCGACTGATGAAGAGCATGATGCGTAGGATATCGCGACGCTTGTCCATAGCCAGAATCTCCGTCATCCACGGCCTAATCCACTCCAAATGCTCGGGGCTCTGAATGATCCAGACCAGCAGGACCTTGCGTGCGGCGACTGTGCCGTTAGCGTATCCGGTAACCAGGTCACGCACGTGGGGAACTTGGTGCGTGATTCCGATTCCGCCGGCGAATAGGACGACCGTGCCGTACGAGCGCATCAGATGCGCGCCGCCGTATGGCCCTTCGACGAAGCACTTTGTGAACATCTTGCCCTCCGGAGCGGCCTCGGCTTTTTGTAGTAATGAGTTGGTGAAGCCGGTACGGGCACGGATGACGAATGACATGGTTGTCTTGCGGATGGCGAGGACGTCTTGTCTGCCGACGGCGAGGCCGTCTCCTGCCATGGGGTCTTCCTCTTCTTGGCTCCACGCCACGGAGAAGGGATGCGATGTAAATGCGCCGATCGACGGCATGTAGAGGTATGCGTGCTGGCCAGGGGTGAAGGTCCAGGGGCGGGCGACATCGAGGGTGACGCGAACTGCGTTACCGGGTAGAGCCTCCAGTAGTGCCTTGGTTCCGCCCCGTCCCATATTGCGGTACATGATTATCAGGACCCTGACGGCACGCTCCAGACCCCAGATGACCATGGCGCCGATAAGGAACTTGGTTTGAGGGAGACCGGCTAGCTTAAGATGGTACCAGATTCCAATTACCACTAGGATAGCTAGCATGATATGGAGATACTTGAACGTCTCGTAGAAGGCGTGTCTGACGAATGATAATGACTGGATAGTAATGGCAACCATTGCAACAGTACCCTGCAGATAATTAGTATTTCATCCATTTTGCCAGTGGGTATATATATATATAGGGAGGGAACCACTTACAATGAGACCGAACATCATCTGATCACTATTTTTGAATGACGCCGCAACAGCAGCCCACCCCTTCTTGTCAACCGTCGAGACAACCCACGCAAAGCTGTGAATCAAAGTCTCGATAACCACGATACGACCGAACCAGCGGTGCAGGAGGTTGAACGTGTCGAAGGAGATATCGAGCCAGTGAATAAGCGGGTTATTCCTCGTGGACATGACGAAGAGTGGGATCATGTTGACAACGGCCAGAACTCCCGATCGATGTCTCATTTCGGCGCCGACAGTCGAGATTGGCTGATCCCAGTGGATCCTGGAGAAGCAGAATGCAATGTTCGTTCCGACATATGCAATCAGGGCGAACATTTGGAATCGCGTGGGCAAGACGCCCATGTTCATTGCCGACGACAACTGGAACTCGCGGTTGTGCCTCTTGTGGAATATCGGGGCGTAGATCATGTATTTCTTGAGGCTGGCATACTTCTTATACGGCCTTTGGAAGTAGCGCTGCTTGTCGTTTGTGAGGCACACCAGTTGACGCATGTACTTGACGGAGACGATAAGGACCCTCCAGACAATGAATATCACCGCCACAACACCGCAGATGATGAAGATGAATTTGTGGAAGAGGTCGGTTATTTCAGCAGCCTCCACTTTGTCGGCAGCGGCTATCGAAGAGGGAGTCGCTGCCTCTTGGGCGTTGGCGCCTTGGGTGAGGAAGAGCATGCCGAGGGCAGCGGCTCTGGTCCATGTTGAGGAGAACATGGTTGTGGGTTAGGTTTCTGTCGACAATCCGGGCTCGCCGGTTAAGAGATAAAACTGGGAAGACGAGTAACTGAAAGAACCTGTCGATGGCCAGCAGCTGACAGGTTCGCCGTTAGTAGAAGTTGTCGAAAAGGTTTCGCTTCGATGCGTTGGGATGTGGATCAATCCCTTTGTGTGATATGGTCGAGTGTTTTCAAGTCAAATGAGTGTCGTAGAAGACGCGGGAATGTTTGCTAGCAAGGCGAGGTAATGATTGTTGTTTTGTTGTCCTTTGATTGAGGCGAGCGAAGTCCAGCTTAACAGTCAAGCGCCGAGAGAATGAGTCTCAAGTCGGTTATCCCTTGGGGATAGATATCGCGGAAGGATCGAAAGAGCGAATAATCAAACAACGAAGCGCAGAACCGAGTCTTCGTCGAAGATTCTAGTGGATCCGGAAATGAAAGTCGGGTTGTCGTGTTAAATCGACGAGAACGAGGTCGAGTTCTCGAGGACGAGGTTGGTTTGAAGAGAGAAGAGAGAAGGAATGAGGCGCACCGGAGAAAGACAAGAACGAAGATACGAGTTAGTTAGTTGGCGGCACGGCACAGGGGGGAATGTAGATGGTATTAGGGGTGGGCGGGGTGGAGTTGGACGTGGCCAGTGAGGCACAGTGGCTAATTTTCGGCGGTTCCTGAAGAGACGGCCAAGTGGCCAACGCCATGTACCGATAATTCACAGGAAGTACTTCTTTGGAGATCAAATGCAGATGATGGCTGAGATTGAGATCTTACTATGTTTATCTCTCCCTTACTCTATTCAGAGCATTCTATTCCTTCATCAGCATTCACAATCCCATGTTCTCTAACTCCACTGAATCAAGCGTTGACTAGATGCTCATCAATAAGTGGACGGAAAGTTCGCACGCCCTCTGATTGTTTCGAGTCGACCAAGAGTATAGTATCGAGTCCACACGGTCCTGATACACGAAATGACGAGTACGTGCCTACGTCGGCGCGCTGTTAAACACCACCCCGCCATAAGCCAGGCACCCTGGGGTGGTTGGTTTCGTCTGGACCCTCAACGCCTCCCTCATCACGTATTCGCGTCTATGTGCAATATATCCAGCACACTGGGTGCGTACACGAGATGAAGCTGCGACATAATCTGATACTGGTTTAAGTGATGCCTTTACTATCCAAGTCACATGATCTCTCTATATAATCGGACAAGATACTCATCTATACTCTCTTCTACTTCGCATGTGTCTCTATCCATTCTCGAGTACATACAAATACACGCTCAATACATAGGGTTAACACTCCCAAATGGTTGGCGCCGGATGATCTCCCAGGTACCTTGCATACTATAGTACACATCGTCGTCTCCTCTCCCCAGGAGGCGGCCCCAACCATTGGACCAGCCGTTTCAGTGCCAAGCGAGCCCGGTCCACGCCAGCGGCGCATCAACAGCCACATCTTCGCGTCCCTGTCTGGTGTCATGAAACCAACCGTCCGCCACAACCTCAAAACTAAACTACGATGGGTTTAGTCTCATCGATTAGCGCGTTCCACATTGTGCCCGCACGAGACGTGCACAGATACATTGTGTGCGCCAGGTATTTTCGTAATTGTGTCGTATGCAAAATGCCTTGATGGCAGAAGGAGAAAAAATATACACTAGTACTATACAGTACTACACTTGTACTCTACTCTAAAACAGTACTTCTTTACTATTTCTGATGGTCTAGACCTCTAGAGTAAACCACTTCTAGATAATTGTCCCGTGCCTTCTTTCTCTCTCTCGCCGCCCACTGGACAGTCTCTCCGGCCGGAGAAACTGGACGCTGGGAATCAGAAGCTTAGTTCGTCGCCACTGAAATCGTCCTCTTCCTCCATCTGCCGAACCGCTTTTCTGTGATTCATGATACCCGAACGGCGGCTGTGGCCACCAAGACTGAGCCTGCTGTTGCTTTGGGCTTCTGTCATGACCGAGATTTTCTTCTCCTCAGGTAGGACGTACGACACGCTGAGCTCATCCTCCTCCTCCATATCGTCCTTCTCTTCCTTGGTGGTTGTGGTCTCGCCGTAGACGCTCCAGCCGCGGCCGTGTTGGCCAGCCCCAGACCCAGATCCACTTCCTTTCTTTGTGAGTGGAAGGAAGGTAGGTGTTGGATCCTGAAGCGCCGTGCTTTTTCTGGAAAAAGCAGATGCTATCTTCGGTAGAGGCGCAATGTCGGAGAATACCGTGTATCCCTCGTCATATCTCGTACTATCACTTCCGTAGGTGCTGGGGCTAGACGGAATCAGGTCAGAAACACGGCCTGCGACTCGTTGGCCTTGAGAATTCTCTCTCTTAGTTAGGAAAGAAGGACCTTGAAGCATCTCAAACTCTCGAAATAACGGTGCTGGTGACTCAGGCCCAATATCGTCCCAGAGAAGCGCATTGATATCATGTCTTGTCCGCTTAACCACAGTTGGCGTTGGCGCCACCCACTCACTGATCCCCTCCTCCCACCTGAAGGCCTCTGTTGGCTTGCTGCCCGACGACTTCCCTCCTTGCCCCAACTCAGGGTGTATCTGAAATTTGGCACGAATATCGTCCGCGTAATCCAAGTGTGCCGCGATTGGGACCTGCTGTGAGAATACGTATGCGCTTGAGACTATGATATTCTGTAACAGATGCCGTTTCTTCTCGCTGCCAGCGGATGACGTGCACGCCTCAATGAGCAGAGAGAAGCGTTTGAAATGCTCCAGGCCTGTTCCAGACAGGCCTCTGCCGCAGCATCGTGCTACGGAGCACATGAACTCTGCTATCTCTGGATCGATGGCGCCACGGGAGCTCTGACAGGCTTGCTGTAATAGTTGGATAAGCTGATCACAACGCTTGTCTCCAGCATCTTTTAGAGGCGTGGCAAGAATATTTGCTAGGAATACTAAGCTGACTTGGCCTCGGAGTTCGGTCGGTGGTATCGAATATTCTATGTGAAGATGCCGAAGGATATTGATGACATTCGTCCCTCGCCCAGTAAGTGAATGTGCGCCTGACTCGTCTGAAGCTTCATCCAGGATCACAACGGCAGCGAGAGTCGCCAGTACGCTGGAGAATGTAGTGCCTATTGCCTCTGATACCCTGGTGGTGACCGGAACAGTATCCCTCTTCGATTGCCCGGCTGATACGTTTAGCATCAGCGGAAGGATCTCTTGGAGAAACTTCGTCGCATTCTGACAAGCAGGTTCGGCTGAAATAGCACGGAAGACTCTCGTCCATAAGCCAGAAAGCTCTTTGGTCGCAAGCCACTGAATTGCAACAGCTCCACACCCAAATATATCCGTCATCATTCGAAAATATTGCGCTGTTCGGCCTGTCTCAGTAACATACTTTTCCAGTGTGAGTAATGGTGCGAGCTCGGGGATATCTGCGATTCGACTATACGTAGTCGCTGGCTCAGTGTTTGGCATCGTCGATAATAACGCACTCAGTAGCACGTCTGCCTCTCGATAAGAGCTCATCTGCAAGCATGACATGACTATATGTCCGCCGAATCCCTGGTTAATCAAACCACTCGAAATTGCATCGGCGACGATTTGGACACCATGCGCTCTTACGACGGTGCGTAAATGTTTCCAGCCATGCTCTGAAGTTCCAATATCCTCCAGCTGGGCGTATATCTCTCCAGAAATGTCTCGCCTGAGAATGGACTTGACACCCGCCGTTTCTGTATCTATTGCCTCCCAGTGCTCCTCAACCTGGATCCGTTGGTGTACATTCCGGAGGCATAAAGAAAATAGCGAATTTGAGCGTGCTGGCACCGGCGCATCGGCCTGCTCTGTGGTTCTTAACAAGGAGTCGAGCGCATTTAAAACCCCCATGTACAACTTCCAGATCTTGGGGCACGTCCCCAATTGGAGTTGTCTCAGAGAAGTGTTGAACATTCGGAAGCTGTAGTTGAGTGTTCCAGGATGTGGTAGCTCAGGTGGGAAACCTCGTCGACATACACGTTCTTCAATGCCGCCGAGCATGTTGGGTGGTCCATTCTCTTCGAGTAGTGATGCTCGTGATATGCCATCGTCAGGCCGGATTCGACGAGTGAGGATCGGTGTTTCCACCGAAATCTCTCCTGGGGGCCTGGATATCGGAGGAAAGCCACGATTAAGGGATGTTGGCTTTGCCTCATGGCCATCATCGCTTCGTCCTGCTTCTGCCTTCGGTCGAGACCTTCCTTTATAAGTTACGCGGACCCTCTTCTTTGGCTTCGCACCACCGTCGCCATGGCCATCGCTATGTAAGGCGCTACTACTTCGTTTCCCCCAGATATGATTTTCCGTAGTGTTATTTGTAGCCTCTGCTGGGCGAGCTGCAGGTATAAACTGTGCGGCATCTTTCTTGAGTAGCTCCACTCTGGATTGTAATGACCGAAGAAGGCGATTGCAGCGTGCGGCAGTCCAATGCTTGGAATCTGCATCTGGGTCGTTGTTTTCGAATATTGGCTCTCGTCGCCGCACCGGTGTAAAGCTGTAAGCGTTGCTAGTCATGACTTGATACTATATTCCCTTCTCCTGATCCCTGGTCAACTGTTGGTGTCAACAACGGACTGGTGGTAAGTTTACTCATTAAATAGAGGAGAAGGTCGGATAATGAGATCAGATATATAAAGCGCTATTCAAAGCATGCCATATAATATCCAAAACTAGCAAAATTGAAATGCTTTGTTGCTAGAGACTCATATTGGTGTAGTAAAACATGGGGTTTGTCGATGTCATTGTTTACATGCAGCCTCAAAACAGACGAGGCTGTGGCCTTGCGCTGCAGGGGGTCTTACCCCGAACGTGCGGGTTTGAGCCGATGGCCCGCCCGCAAGTGCCGCCGGAACGGAAACAAACGGCAACATTTTTTTTACTTCGAGGTTCCATGTCAGTGGATTCGACATAGTATCTACCAGCTTCCAAACCATTTCTTTTGCTGTATTATACGCATTAATTTTTCAATTCTTTTACTATTTGCCTGGCAATTGTTTCATTGCCGTCCTATTTGAACTGCACAGTTCTGCCTCTGGTCAACCATGGCTGAATCTAATGACACAAAGGGACAGTCTCCTGGTACGTGATCCCCGAACCCCAATTACCCCAGAAAACACAATCACCTCATACCTATCTCCGCCCAATTTTGCCAGATAGGCTCCCAATCTATAGCTGCTAACGTCTACACCATAGCCCTCGCTCAAGAGGCAGTTGCAGACCAAGAAAATGCCGTCACCGAGAGTCATACGACAGCCAACGGCGAGACCCAAGGAGAGGAAGAGTTGGACCAGGGAGCTGAGAGTATGACCCTCTAAAGGAGCTTGCTGAACACCGGCATCTCCTACTTGGAACGAAAACATTTAGCTGATGCAATGGGCAGCCATCTTCTCCCTGACAGTGACACTACCCCACAAGCCACACAAGATGCAGATTATGGTAATAACCCCTTGGAACATCAATGCGGGACCAACTAACGAATTCGAAGGTATCATCACAGGAGCAGATCCACGATGTCAGACAATCTGTGATTGAACTCCCAGATACTTTCCAATATTCTTGCTTCCACTTAGAGCACAACGGAGAGCGAATCAACGACTTCATCCAACTTTCCGATGTGAAGGATCTCGTACCCGAGTCGGAATTGAAACTTGTGGAGGACCCATATACGGAGAAGGAGGCGCGCATACATGTTATCCGTGTCCGAGAACTCATTGGTGCCGCTGGTGACCGAACAGATACCCTACAAGGTATCTTATCAGGCCTGTCCCTTTACGACTCCGTGACGGAGGTGGAGGCGGCAGCATCTGGCGAGGCAGCGGCAGCTCCAGCCAACGGTGCTGCTCACCCACTGGCAGATTACGACTTCCAAGCGGCCGGATCATTAACAACTTTGCTCCCACCTAGCCAGGAATCGCACCCTAAGACTATCAAGAATGTCGGCTTATCGCCATGGAACCCCCCGCCATACCACCTTCGCCAGAAGGGTCACCTGTTATACCTCCAGGCGACTACGTTGGAGGGAGAGCAATTCCAGATCACCTCCCACGTCTCCGGCTTCTACGTCAACAAGTCGACAAACGGCAGATTCGACCCCACTCCACGAACAGCACCAAAGCCGCATGCCGCGCATTCGCTTTTGGCGCTGCTCTCGGACTTATCCCCCGCCTTCGAACCCGCCTTCGAGAAGCTGCAGGAATTCAACAACCAAAAAGAGCCCCTCACCAACTTCCAAATCACCAACTCGACCCCAGCAAGCCCCTGGATCGTGCCTTCCGCGTCGTCACCACTCGTTGCTCACCAGTCTGATCTCACTCGCTCCCAAGAGAGCTATCTGATTTCGGGCATCGAGAACACCGAGACCCTTAGAGACTGGAACGAGGAGTTCCAATCCACAAGAGAGTTGCCAAAGGAGACCGCCCAGGACAGAGTCTTCCGCGAACGCCTTACCTCGAAGCTTTTTGCCGACTACAACGACGCTGCTGCTCGCGGTGCCGTATTAGTCGCCAGAGGCGAGGTTGCCCCCCTGAACCCAACTGAGAGCAGAGACGCACAAATATTCGTATACAACAACGTCTTCTTCTCCTTTGGTGCTGATGGTGTCGGCACTTTCGCTTCCGAGGGTGGAGATGAGGCAGCAAGAGTGGCAACCGGCAAGGATGTCATGGGTGTCCGCATGGTCAACCAGCTCGATATTGACGGCCTTTTCACCCCAGGTACCGTCGTCATTGATTACCTCGGCAAGCGCCTTGTCGGCCAGAGCATCGTTCCTGGTATCTTCAAGCAGCGCGACCCTGGAGAGAACCAGATCGATTACGGCGCAGTTGATGGCAAGGAGGTCATCGCTGCTGACGAGAAGTTCGTTCCCGTTTTCGAGAAGCTGTCGAAGGCCTTGAAGGTCAAGAAGCATGCTGTCTGGGATAAGGCTGGCAAGAAACATGAGCTTGAAGGCAGTGTTGAGACCAAGGGTCTGTTGGGCACTGATGGAAGGAAGTACGTCCTTGATTTATACCGAGTGACTCCTTTGGATATTGAGTGGATGGAGGAGAACGGCACTGCTATCAGCAGCCCAGAGCAGAACGGCGGAGCTGGCGAGGCCTCATACCCTCACAGAATGACTGTCCTTCGCCCAGAGTTGGTGGAAGCATACTGGAAGATCAAGATGAGGGCGTGGGTTAACGAGCGCTTGGAAGAGAGGCGAGCCGCCGCCAAGGATGAGGCTGCTAAGGAGGATGCTACCAAGGCCGTCACTGAGGGTGAGGCTGATGCTGAATCCGCCGAGAAGCCCAAGGCCCCCGAGGCCGACAAGGAGAGAATCGACATCACTGATTTCGAGTTCTCCCTTAACCCCGATGTTTTCAGCGGCCAGGAGCCTCAAACCGAGGCTGAGATCGCCGAGTGGGCCAAGGACGAGGAGGAAGTCAGAGCCGCCGCCAAGTTCCTGCGCACCACGGTGCTGCCTGAGCTCGTCCGCGACCTGAAGGAGGGTGACGTTGGTTTCCCTATGGATGGTGAGTCGCTCAGCAGACTCCTCCACAAGCGCGGTATCAACATCAGGTATCTCGGAGTGCTTGCTGGCCAAGCCGAGGGCAGACGTCTTGAGGCACTAAAGATTCTCTCCGTCCAAGAGATGATCTCCAGATCCTTCAAGCACATCGCAGGCAACTACCTCCGTTACTTGCCAATTCCTTTCACCAGCGCTTGCATTGCTCACCTTCTCAACTGCCTTTTGGGCACTGGCTTCAACGAGAGCCCAGTTGCCCAAATCGACGCTTCCTTGAAGGCGTTGTACTCTGATACCGATCTTTCGTTCCAGGATGTCACCCCTGCGTCGTTAAGAAAGGAGATTGAGGAGCAGACCACGAAGAGATACAAGTACACTCTTGAGGAGAACTGGTTCGCTGCCATCAAGCCCGTCCAGATGCTCCGTGAGGTGTCCCTGAAGATGGGTCTCCAACTCGTGTCCAAGGACTACTACTTCACCAAGGAGATGGCCGCTAACGGCAAGCCTGCAAAGGTTGCTGATGCGCCCAAGGAGGCCACCAACGGCACCGCCACCACTACTTCAAGCAAGAACAAGAAGAAGAAGGCGGCCCGCTCCGATTCGCCAAAGCCAGTTCCGGCTGGACCTCCAGTGACCTTCTCTGCTGATGATGTCCTGAACGTTGTCCCCATCATCAAAGAAGCCTCGCCCAAGAGCGCTCTTGCTGAGGAGGCTCTCGAGGCTGGCCGCATTTCCATCCTGCAGGGCCAGAAGAAGCTTGGACAGGAACTCCTGTTGGAGTCTCTGTCTCTTCACGAGCAGATCTACGGCATCATGCATCCTGAGGTAGCACGCGTGTATAACACCTTGTCCATGCTCTACTATCAGCTCGAGGAGAAGGACGCTGCCGTTGAGCTGGCCCGCAAGGCTGTCATCGTGTCTGAGAGGACCCTGGGTGTCGACTCTGCCGAGACTCTTCTCAGCTACCTCAACCTTGGTCTCTTCAGCCACGCGAACGGCGAGACCAAGCTTGCATTGGCATACATCAAGCATGCCCTGCAGCTCTGGAAGGTCATCTACGGCCAAAACCACCCAGACTCCATCACCACCACGAACAACGCCGCCGTCATGCTCCAGCACCTGAAGCTCTACCACGAGTCTCGTCTCTGGTTCGAGGCCTCCCTCGAGATCTGCGAAAGCGTATTCGGCAAGCAATCCATCAACGCAGGAACCCTCCTCTTCCAGCTCGCCCAGGCCCTCGCCCTGGACCAAGACTCCAAGGCCTCGGTCAACCGCATGCGCGAGTCCTACAACATCTTCCTGACCGAGCTCGGCGCCGAAGACAAGAACACCAAGGAAGCCGAGAGCTGGCTCGAGCAGCTCACCCAGAACGCCGTCTCGATTGCCAAACACGCCAAGGACGTGCAGGCCCGCCGCATCCGCTCCGGCATCAAGATGTCTCCCGGCATGTCGCTCGGCCAGACGCAGGCCCAGCCGCCGGTCGGCCAGACTGCCGAGGCGTCGTCGGGCAGAGACCCGCGCAACGCGATGGGTATGGATTCCCGCAGCATTGATGAGCTGCTTAAGTTCATTGAGGGCAAGGAGCAGAAGAAACCGTCATCGAAGAAGAGGACTGGCCAGACCAACCCTAAGCGCAGAGGCGGTGCGTCTAAGGCTTAAGTCGCCATCTCACTGCATGGTAGCACGCGCTTTTGAATAGGTGTGCGTGATGTACGAGATGGGTTGTAATCTACAGCATAGATCTGCTTGTAATATCTTTTTGGCTTTTTGTATGGTTTTGGATTTTTGCTCCTCACGAGGATTGAGGATTGGTGCTTGCTTTCTTGCATCATCTCCCCTCTATATGGCATGGCATACTTGTATAATTTTTATATTGTATTTTTAACTCAAAAAAGGTCGAGGCTCGAAGGATGGAGGTCGGAGCATGTACGTACAGGGTTGAATAACTAACTCCTCTCTATGGGTGGATTGCGAAGGAGGCTTTGCGTGTTTCTTGAGATAATCAGACTTGGACACACAAATATATGTAACATCACACATATATATACCTAGCAATGCTATACCATTCATAAACAGATATCTCATTCCCAGGAAAAATTAAACCAGTACACCTAGAAAGCCAGCAATCGCACACCACACCACCCACCAGCCAGCCAGCCTACAGAGCAAAAAATAATAACTTCAAAAACACCACCTGTCTCCCCACATCCCATCAACCCCCACCCGTTATCCCATAAACACCCAAACAAACAGCCCCCTCACCCCTAAACCTCCACATCTCCTACAACCCCCAACACCACCCCACTAACCACCACCGCCGCCGCCCAAACACCCGCATACACCCCCGCGCCCCAGTTCTCCACACCCCCTACCCCCCTAACAAGCGCAAACGTATTCACACCCCCCAACCCCGCCAGCACCGCCGTCCTCCTCAGGACCTCCTTCATCCTCGCGCTGTATCCGCAGAGGTTATACTTCACATGTTCCCCAAGGTCCGAGTTGACGGCGTCGAACTCCGGTTTCGTGGTTGATAATGCTAAAGTCGAGGGCGCGAGGATGAAGGACCGCGCTGCGTTGCCCGAGAGGAGAGTGAGGGGGAGGAGGGAGATGAAACTTGAGGTGTGTGCTGCGACTACCGAGGGGAGGTTGTCGAAATACGTCACCAGTGTGGTGGGGAGGAATGTCGCATACGAACTCGCGAGCACGATGCTGTGGATGCACGCCGCGAGGAGGGTAGTCAGGACTTGAACCCCGCAATCTGCCTCTGGCGCCTCCTTCTCGGCGCTCGCAGCGGCGCGGCGCTTGGATGCAGGAGGTGGGATGAGAGCGACGGGGACGGTGGTAGAGAGGATTGTGATGGTGAGGGAGATAAGACTGGATGTCGCTGGCGCGTTGTAGAAGTAGTGGAGGAGGAATAGGGCTGGGCCATGCGAGAAGAGACTCAGCGCCGCGACTTCGGAGGGGGTGTAGCCGTTGCACCACGCGATGCCGAGTTCGATCCTGTATTTCACACTTGTTAGCCTTTGCTCCTCAAAGCGCGCGCGCACCTCCCAACCAACACCAACTCCCAGCACAACAACGAAGAAAGAAGGAATATGAGAAAGAAAGAGGCACACTCACGTCCTCCACCCAACAACCCCCCAAACCTCCCCCCA
>JPJZ01001573.1:0-26257 GCA_000750815.1 Pseudogymnoascus sp. VKM F-4516 (FW-969) | reverse complement strand
ACCTCCCCCGCCGCCATCCTCTCCAACCTCCGCCACACCTACGTCTCTCCCCCTGGCGCCGGCTTCCTCCCCAAAGACACCGCCCTCCACCACCGCTCCCACGTCGTCTCGCTCGTGAAACGCGCTCTCTCCGAAGCAGGACTCAAGCCCTCAGACATAGACTGCATCTGCTACACCAAAGGCCCCGGGATGGGCGCGCCGCTGCAATCCGTCGCCGTCGCCGCCCGCATGCTCTCGCTGCTGTGGAACAAGCCCATCGTCGGCGTAAACCACTGCGTCGGACATATCGAGATGGGGCGCGAGATCACGGGCGCGCAGAATCCCGTTGTGCTGTATGTGAGTGGTGGCAACACGCAGGTCATCGCATATGCGGAGCAGCGGTATCGGATCTTTGGCGAGGCGCTGGATATCGCTGTGGGCAACTGTCTGGATCGGTTTGCGCGCACGCTGCAGATTAGTAATGATCCTGCGCCGGGGTATAATATCGAGCAGCTGGCGAAGAAGGGGAGTGTGCTTGTGGATCTGCCGTATGCGGTTAAGGGGATGGATTGCTCGTTTTCTGGGATCCTGGCGAGTATTGATATCCTGGCTGCGAATCTGTTAGCGAACCCGGACACAAGGGATGAGATTACGGGCAAGGTTATTACGACGGCGGATTTGTGCTTTAGTCTCCAGGAAACGATATATGCGATGCTGGTCGAGATTACGGAGAGGGCTATGGCGCATGTGGGGAGTGACCAGGTCTTGATTGTGGGAGGGGTGGGGTGCAACGAGCGTCTACAGGAGATGATGGGGTTGATGGCGAAGGATAGGAGAGGGAGTGTGTTTGCCACTGATGAGCGTTTTTGCATTGATAACGGCATCATGATTGCCCATGCTGGTCTCCTGGCGTACGAGACAGGCTTTACGACTCCGTTGGAGGAGAGCACATGTACGCAGAGATTTAGGACAGATGAGGTTTTTGTTAAATGGAGAGATTGAATCCATTGCACTGTCGTAACTGTATATTTGAGTATCTGGCTACGAGTAAGGCCAGTGCTATCTATTAGCCGTGCCGCAACCTTTTCTGGCTGTTCAGCTGATAGCTAAAGCGGAACATTGCAACTGCATATGCTCGGCATAGAGAACATATCAACATATGCCATCTATAGCTCATTGGGTCTACTACATGAATGGCTCAATATGTTCAGGTGGTATCATCCGATGTTGGTTTGTACATTATAGTCGTCACATACTAAAACGTTGTTAATATAGTACTGGATATTAAGGATATAGAGACTTACCTTGCGCTTATATCTTGTCGTAGCCGACACAGCGAGTACATTGCCCTTGATGCTGCTCGTCGCCAAGTGGTTCAGCACTGTGTGGTTAGGCATATTCAGCACACTATTGTCATCTTTCACAGGGGTCGCAGCGTTCAAAATCGGCTTCCCCAGGAACCCAGGAAGACTTGGTGGGGTCGGTAGTTTGACAATAGCGCTGGCTGCGTACTGATATGCAGGGGAGTCCTCAGCCTTGTCAAGATCGAGTAAATATTGGGGAACGGTAGATGTGTAGTGTTCTTGTGGAGGCATGACCTTCGTTCGTGGTTGCTTTGCATCTGCCCCCTGCGCGGCAGGCCTCGCTTCTTCCCGCGGATGACGGCCTTCTTGCGCTTTCGAGGCCTGGGCTTGTTCTTGTGCCTGCGCGTCCTTGGGAAGATCGTCGGCGCTGACCTCGATATAATTGACAAGGTTGTTGCCAAAATCAACAGTTGTTGGAAGGTGGGAGGATATCAGCATATTTCCATCGACGATGAAGCGAATATGGTGAGTGCCAGGCCGAACATGGATTACGGCTGAAAAAGCATCCGGCTTGCCAGGTCTGGGTGATGTCAGTTGGTGTGCGCGTTTAATAGAAAGAGCCAATAAAAATTATAAACGGCTTTGACATGAACTCGGACTCACATCGGATACAGCTTCGACTTTCGGCTCCACTGGAAAATTGTCCCCGTAACGTATACCTTCTCCGCGGGCCCATACCAGTAGAATTCTGTAGGGACCACAGGCTTTGTCCTGTCAATGGGCAGCTCCTCCCCTTCCTCATCTTCTGTTGTGTTGCTCAGAGCAGATACTGGGCGAGTGAGGCCCTCGGAACCGTGTAGAGGATCGAAGTCTGGCACTGGACCTTGTGAACTCGCGGGGCCAAGTATTGGCGACCCTGGGGTGTGGACTTCTTCTTCGATCGGCAGTGGTAGGCGCGGCGGCCTGGTAAGGTGGTAGGACATGATGTCGGTGGCGAGCCCAGACTGGTCGCTCTGAGAGGCAGAGTAGGGCGACTTCTCACTCGGGGTGTCTGGCGCAGCTATATTCACAGGTTGTGGGACTGCGACAGGTTTACTTGGTTCGTCGGAGACCGTGAGTGGCGGCTTGCTTGGAGGGGTTTGTTGGGGTAGCGGTTGAAAGGACGATGGGACTGAATTCTCCTTTGGCGATGGCGAATGCGAGTACTGGCCGTTGTTGAATTGGGCATGTTGGGATTGGGCGTTGCGAGTGCGATGAGGGACCGTTGTGCCACGTGCCTGTACCTGGGAAGATTCAGGCGGTGCAGCGCCTCTTTGTGATTGTATCGTGTCTCTTAGTTTTGGCTCGCGACGGCGATCCGAGGCTGATCCTACAGACTGGCCGTGGGTTGAACTGGCAGGCGAAGCACTGCTCGACTTCGGCGGAGCGGACGGGTTATTACCCATGATGATTCAGGTGTGTATATAATATAAAATGATAGCGGTATAAGGATGTATACATATAATATATTCTCTTTTACCCTCTAGTTACGGTCATTCTAGAAGGCTCCTTGGGTGATCGTGACTTTTTTGGTATAGCGGATTGGGGAATGTCGCTGAGGAAGCCTGGGAGTAGCAGTGCAACGCGCTCTCTCTTGAGCTGTGAGCTGTTTCCCCGGTAGTAGTCTTGTCTCTCTTGCTTTGGACTGGCTGGTCTACAGTACTGTACAATTCGAAGCAATTGGAATGATCGGTTGTCAAGAGAAGAGCACAGCGACGTGAGAGCGATATGTGGTGAATGCGACAGATTGGTGGTTTCTTTCGAAAGAGCTGAGATGGGGAGGTTGGAAGTTGGATATATTACAAGAGTAGACGTTAAGCTCAGGTAAGGGAGACTATCCTTTTTAGCGCCCGGCTACTATTCTTCCCCCACTGTGTATAGTATGTGGATCGGGGAAAGTACTCTTGGGTTTATATGTGGACAAGATACCAGTATAATAAACTATTTACTGTGGTTCCCCGCCCAGTAATTGATGTACTCGTGGTACAATCTCCTATAAACAAGTACGCGGTGGATACCTGTGGCTTTGCGACTTTGGAGGGGCAAACAAAGAACGAAGGCATGTAGCATGACGGTGGAACAGACCAAGGTACGCACTGTCCACTGTCTGTTTTGTTGACAGCCCCAGTACTACTCACATCTCACAAAATTCACGTGTTTGGCAGGCTACAAATCAAGATTTCGATGTACAAGTTGCACTGGAGCGCAAGTCTACAACGATCATATATTTCCTAAAAACACGACAACAGAACTAGGGTGTTTATGCGCCGCGGTGGAAAATGAGGCATATCGAATAAGGCCCATTTGTATGCATGACATCACTCCCAGCAGTAGCAGCACCAGCTCGGAGCTTAAATCTCAATGGAAGCATTAGACCGCCTCGTGGGCATACCACCGCCGACGACATGGAAGACTGTATCGGCGTCTATCTTCTACTACAGTACTCTCCCGGTTGTTAAGACGGCCTCGGCCGTCTGGAATACTGTGCTGTGGGTGTCCGCGCCTCTGATCCACCTCGTCAGCTATATCACTCACGTGCTTCTGATCCCCTTGTCTCTATTCGGCAACCTTGAGGTATGTACAGTACAGGACAGTACTTTCTGTGTCTGCCTGTGAAGTTATGCTGTCAAGAGAAGACCCATATCTAACCCACTCGCAGACATTTTACATCTATTTCGGCGTTGCCTCTATAATTGGCCTTCTCGCTGGAGGCATTGTCTATTCCATCTCCACAGTCATGGTCGCAGTGCTCGGCCTCAAAACCACTCCCACACCTACTCAGCAGACTCCTCGGACGATCCGAGAATCACAATACGGACAACAGCAGGAAAGCACCAGACGGTTACGTGGCGCAGTTCCCAAAGGCAGAATCACCAGTGGTTACGAAGAACCACCCTGGTACGGCGAGCCCCTGACTCGAGAGAACGTGGGGTATTTCGACAAAGGCAGGAAGGCACGTGGACTCTCATCCCAAATAATACCAGAAGAGGACTCTGGAAGCGATTTATAGAGGAATCCCTCGGAGCGTCTTAACCTATACACATGAAAATTTATCTGCGTTTATTAAGCCTATACAAGTACATATATGGATCCATTCCCGTGCCATGCAAACCCCAGCAATGGATCGTTCGTTCTCCTGGACACCAAAGTTATGCAGAAAAAAGTAAACTCCACACATGTTGCATATATGCTGTGCGTATGTGCCGTAAAAAGGACAATAAAAAGCAACCATCCATCCGTACCGTCCCGGTTCCCAAACAGACTCCGCTCACCAACATTCGTAGATAGCATGTGCAGTTGCCATTACCTGACGCCTTGTTCAGCGACGGTAAACTTCGCGGTCGAGTGACTCTCGATCCCGAACGCGTTCTCTGTCGCGCTCTCGCAGTGGACTCCTGCTGCGGCTCCGTGTGCGGCCATTGCGCGCCCGATCATCGTAGTCGAGGCGCTCTCTGTGAGGGGGGTGACGGCGGTCATCACGTTCATCCCATCTCCTCCTGTCGTCTCTTGGCCTGTCATCTCTTGGTGGCCTATCATCTCTCGGTGGCCTATCATCTCTCGGCCTCTCATCACGTCGGCCTGAATCAGGTCCGTAGCTGGGGATATATGTATCCACATCCCGGCCCGCTATACCTGCACTTCCACCCCCTCGCGTCCTCGATGGGAGGTGATCGCGATCCCGGTCTCGGTCACGATCTCTATATTCATGCGGTCGGTCTGATCTCGATCCGTCCACTCCGCCTCCCCAGGTCTGAGAAGACGGAGGATAATCCCTCGGTGGTAACCTGCTGTCTCCACGGGAATGCGACCAGCCAGGTCTCCTGTCATTGGGATGTGGTGCATTCCTGGGAGGAGCGTATCCCGAGTTATGATGGGGCGCGCCGTTTTGGTGGGAGCGGTTCATGCCGCCATAGTTGTCTCCGTTTCCGTAGGGCCTGTTACCCGCATTCGCAGGCTCGCCGCCCACGGCGTACCCTCTTGGCGCTGGGGGAAGACCTTGTTTTGGCCCTCCCCTTGAACGACGATCCAGTTCATGTGACTCTTCAAATGTTGGCAGGTCACCTGGATTCGCAGGAAGGGGGTTCTCGGTAAAGTAGTGGTGCTTCAAACCATCAATCGCATTAACCCGCCTTCGCCAGTCCAGCTTGAGGAGGTCGGTCAGCAGTGATATAGCTCCCGGGCCATATCTAGTATTTTGTTAGCTTAAGTTGCATGTAAATTAATAGTGATACTTACTCCTTAAACCGTTGTGCGATAGTAGGACCTCTGTTCGGGGGTTGGAGACCTTGGGCGCCTGGAAGCGTTCGCCATCCTGGCATGCTTTCCTCGGTGGGCGAACCGACCAAGTCGAATATTATTTCCAGCTGTCTAGCATCGCTTTCTCCAGACAAAATTGGCCTGCCTACCAGCATCTCTCCGAAGACGCATCCTACTCCCCATAAGTCGATCGCTGGTGTGTACCTCCGAAGCTGCAATAGCAGCTCCGGCGGCCGATACCATCGCGTCACGACCAAAGTTGTGTAGTCTCTTACGGCTTCTCCGCCTCCGCCACCAGGCTGAGGAACTGGCCCTTCATAGTGTCTTGCAAGACCGAAATCGGCAATCTGCAGGATGCCTTTATTATTGATGAGCAGGTTTGCTGCCTTCATGTCGCGATGAAGAATATGATTGTCGTGTAGGTAGGCAGTGCCTTTGAGAAGCTGCATCATATAGCACTTGATCTGGGGTATGCTGAATGTGACTCCAGGGTTCTCCAGCAACCCGGAGAGATCGTGGTCCATGTATGGCGTAACCATGTACATGATTGCTCGTTTGCGCTTATCACCTGCATTCCTGTCAGCCTTGTAGATGGCATACTTTAAGGTGGTCGCACTGCTCTTTTGCGAATGCTCCACGGCCATTTCTTCCAATCTCAATATATTGATATGGTCCAGAAGCTTCAACAGCTTGATCTCGCGTAGAGCAGTTATGGGAAACTGAATAGAAATTAGCCCTCGACCTCTTGTACTCGCTGGTATCCCTTACGCCATCCTTCTCGTTGTGCATCAAGATCTTTTTTAAGGCAACTATCGCGCCAGTTTTCCGTGACTTCGCCTGGTGGACTTCGCTGCGACGGTGTTAGAAAGTTGTTCCAGCTCCAGGGCACCAGATAAGGAGTATGAGAGGAGGAAACGTACCCAAATGTGCCCTCTCCAAGTTTCCTGAGTATTTCATAGTCTTGTATTCGTGAGCACCCGTGGAACGACTTCGTGGGCGGAGGAGGGCGTGTCGTCTTCATATTGGTATACCCCTGCGAAACCGCGTTGGGATCCGGGCTTGCTTGCTGTGCCCAGCTCGACATGGTCGCGGAGCAAAATTATTGATTGTGTGGTGTAAGAGTGAGTCGTAGCTCGCGGCGTCCTCTGCCAGAAAACCCGTCGGGGTTTTTTGAATTCTTGGCTGGAAGCTTCGCGATTGTGGTGTGCGGTTGAATGGGTGGGCAAAAATCGACGCGAACGGCGAGACTTATCAAGTCAAGGTGGTCGGCCTATTGTCTGCATGATAAATTAAAACGAAAGAGAAGATCCAAATGAAAGAAGGTCGCAGGTGAAGTCGAAGTGAACAATGGCTATGGACATTACAAGGCCCACAGTAATCGAAGTGTTGAGTGGAATTGTGAATCGCCAAACCCGGCCATTGTTCGAATCCCTTTCCCATATGATGAACGTGAGGGCCAGCCAGCTCAAGCCTCGGCCAATCATTTATCCATGAAAGTGAGGCTCCCGGAGCGCCCCAACCCACCATTCAAAGTTGACGACCCTCGACACCACGACTGTTATTGCGACTTACGCACCCCACGATTGTTTTTAGAAGCCAATCGATAGCAAATATGTACGATCAATTGTGTTTTCTCTTCAGACACGGCATCGCTAACTATTACAGCACAATGGCTGGCCCAGGCGCCCACCCGATTCACATCCACCCAGCGCGCCCGTTGTACCGGTTTGCCGCGACTGGTTTGGGAGCAAGCATGTGGTTCTTCGTATGTCTCAATGACCCTCTATATAATGGCCAGGGGCTAACTTTCCCTTTAGTTGATGTACAGAGCGAAGCAAGACGGTAATTCTGACTCGCGATCCCATCGCCGAACGACTCCTAACTTTACCTGCAGGACCTGCGTTATTGGGCTGGAAGCACCCTTGGGAGCATTGAACGTGGAGGAAATACAACGGATAGATTGGGAATCATACAGTGCTTGGGCAAGGACGGATGGCCATGTAGCAAGTTTCGGCGGTGTACAAATTATACTTGTTAAATGGAACACGGATCGACCCGAGAATTGGATTGATGTGAAGCCTATCCTGGAGTGAAATTGCCCGGAGAGACATCGTGCTTGACTATGCGCTTTGACAGAGGTTGTCTTCGTCATTTACATGGGTTGCCTATGTTTGAAGTTCTCCAGTTTAGCTCAAAAGAGGATGCACCCGCCCCTGCTTCTTGTACGATGGCTACAAGATTGTCAACTAATATATATGCTTCCTTCAGCCATAAACGCGGATGCAGTGCAGTACCTTGCTGTATCCCATGGAACTATCGTGACCAGACAGAGCCGGTGTGGACAAGAAACTAGAGGCTGGAAAATACAGAATTTCAGTAGAAGATAGGCGGCATAAAAGGTTAAGATTAAACGAAGTGAATACCTTGCATTTCGAATCGGCCATTCAAACCCTATGGTAGTATAGTAATGAAAGGGAATTATAGTCTTTGAATGGAAAGAGATTTAAATTTTCATGATTCAGCTTGGCTGTATGATTTAAATGTCCATGTACCACACAACAAGAGGACTATGCGGAATTGTAAAAGCCGTTGCGAACTAGTTCTGTATTCCATTGTATATATATATCACCTACCTTAACGCAGGGGCATTTGTATCCAGAAGAGTCAATACAGACAACTTCAAGCAGAGGCTTTTGGGATATCCGCTATGGGCGTCACGTTCCGTTGGAACTGACCACGTCATCTATTGTCGCCATACAACTTTCAGTCAAAGAGAATGTTTGCGGCAAAACAATAACAATGCGTGTATATAGTTGTATTCATTCCTCTTCGAAATTTATTCTTTGTTCCATTTTTGTTACAGGGCCAATCACACATGCGACTATTTATTCGTACCTTAAATAGTAAGCGAAACACCGCGATCCAGCAAGGTACAACTACATGCATGCGGTACGGTTAAACTGAACAAAGGAACAAAAGAGAGTCTCGAGATATCTTAAAGTTGCATGAGGGCCGTGGGTGTCGTCCTCATACGACGCTCACGCGCTGAAGCCACTTTTTAGAGCAGGTTAGGCCAGGGACCAGGATCAGGTATGGCTGGAGCCTCTTGCCCATTCTGTGGCTACGAGGCCAAGAATGAATATGATATTCTTGTAACTTCACCCTTCCTTCAGTTCTTATAATGTTCCTCAAAATAACTCCCAAAAAGTACCACATGGAAGACCTACATTCCGAAGGGAACTCTCCCTTTATCCCTACAGAGGCCGATCCTACGGACGCTCCCCAAAGAGGGCATCCCTCGAGGTCTTCTCAAGCTATGGAAGACATTGGATACGTCGAGTGCCCAATATCTGAATGCGGAGAAACTGTGCCTTTGGCGGACCTGGACGGCCATTTGGAGTTGCATAGCATGGAAGAAAGTGACAGAGATTCTCACGTGGACGGCACAGCGTTGAAGCTGGAAGGAGCCATGGAGCCTGCAAACTCCAAGTTTGACACTAGTCTTCCAACGGCATTAAGGAACCTGAATGGTGACTCTGGTTCTCTATTATCTGCGGCAGATCGTCAAGACAAAGCGAAAGAGAGCTGGCGAGAAATTTTGAATATGCCGAAGTCAATAGTTGCACCGCAGATCTCGCCAAAGTCAAAGTCTGGCAAGGTTCGTCTTGGGGTAAGTACTGATCGATCTTGACCTTATTATGCATTCCGAGTCTCACATTTCCAGACGGCTGAGCTCGGCCCCCATGCCTACGAAGAGAAGATGCCGGCATGGCTACACAACCTCTTGTTGTCTGACGGAATGCCAAGAACGACTACGAAGCTCAACTCGAGCGGAGGAATCAAGACTGTGAAAAAAATAGGCAACTATGTTCCAGGTGTTATGCCTGTTATCGAACAGCTCATCGAACAAGATCCAGGCACAGAGTATGCCTATACTTGCCACCCGTCGGTCGAGCATATCTCGAAACTGAAGACTGAAGGCGGCTTCTGCGGTTACCGAAACATCCAAATGCTGGCTTCATATATCGTCAACAACAAGTCCCAAGGGTATTACCACTTTAAGGATAAGATTCCTTCAATATTCGACATCCAGGGATATATTGAACATGCCTGGGATGTTGGAATAAATCCACTGGGCCGTGCCGAGACTGGTGGAATATTGGGAACTAGAAAGTATATTGGGACACCAGAGGTAAGCAGACTGCCTGCCAATAGCATGTCCGTATGCTGACTCAAGTAAAGGCACAGGCGATGCTTCGAAGTCTCGACATTGAGTAAGAGTGCAACCCTCAAAACTGCATGTATGTAGTGCTTATCATTCAATAGTTGCGATGCCCAAGCATTCAAGACCGATGGCAAACTAGGAGCAGATGAGATACTGATGAAAAGTGTCGAAGAGTACTTCCGTGCTGGTTATGCCGATAGCACTTCCAAGATTCGAAGAACACAGCTGCCTTCGATTTACTTTCAGCATCCAGGTATAGCAATACGGTGGTAATGAACAGACTGATATTTGCTAACAACCAAAGGCCATTCCATGACTATCGTAGGCTTTGAGAAGAGGCTCAACGGGTCTATAAATCTTCTCGTCTTTGACCCAATGTTCCACGATGCTCCAGATATCGTTAATCTTATCGGGAAGGAGTCATTCTCGGTGAAAAATCCGGCAGATCTCCTACGAGCATACAGGAGAGGTCCGAAGTACCTGAGAAAATATAAGGCTTTTGAGGTTTTGAGGTAAGCAATACTTATTTTATGCCCTGGAACGTTTTTGTTAACCATTTAGACTGCGGCCGCCTGGGCTGACCGCTCTTCCAAATTGATACCGACACCGAATACGTGCGGATTTGAGACTGCATGGTTTGCGAGGTATGCCCTTTGCATTGCTAGGATTTCAGGGCGGAGTTTTATACAGCATTCGTTACTATAGCTCGATATGAATCATCAACAGGGTGTTTCATGTGGTAGATAGAGCACACAATTGAAATACACATTGCGATGCCTCCCTGTTTGTTCCAAACCCCGCACCGTTATCAACCCTGATATATGACCAACTCGGCACATATTTCCTCCAAATTCGTATTGAAAAGTAATATTTTGACGTCGTTGTTGAACTCTGAAATTGGTTTGGACTTTGGGCTATGGTGTGCTGTATGATCAATAAGGCTTGGCGCGATTTGTAAACTATCTTCAGCAATTCCGCAACTGCTTGCATCTTCAACAACCCAGTGATATCTCGCCCCCCCCTGTATTTTGCACCACAGTTCAGACACATATTACTTAAATATGGCCCCTAGCCAACTCAACTTCATCACTGGCAATAAGCACAAGCTTGCAGAAGTCCAGGCTATCTTGGGCGATTGCGTTGATCTCCAGAGCCGCTCTATTGATCTCGTCGAGATTCAAGGGACGATAGAGGAGATTTCGAAAGATAAGTGCCGTCGGGCTGCAGAAGAGGTAAGCGTAGCACGAGTTTCATAGCAGTCACAAGTTTCCATTAATTTCATGTAACCTATTCATTCTTTCGCTGTTTTTGTGGGAACGCAGCGAGGAAGCAGGATCGCAGGCTCTAGTACAAATAGCTAACTGTGAAAGGTGCAAGGACCTGTTTTGGTCGAGGATACTGCTCTGATATTCAATGCTTTCAAGGACCTCCCAGGCCCATACATGTATGTATATCTGATCAATTTACGGCCCCCTCCATGCCTGGTCTATATTATAAGGCATACTCGTATTTCAGCCCCCTTCAAATCCATTTAGGGCTTTACTGCTAGTATTACTATTAACGGGATTTGATATTCATAGTAAATGGTTCTTCGAGTCCCTCGGTCACGATGGCCTGAACAAGATGCTTGCCGATTTTGAGGACAAATCCGCCCAGTCCGTGTGCACATTTGCATACTCTGAAGGACCTGGCCACGAGCCAATTATCTTCCAAGGACGCACAGAAGTAAGTGTTTGTTTCCCCATTTAAGCAATATATAGCTAATATATTTCCAGGGCAAGATTGTTCCAGCAAGAGGAGCCATTGCTTTCGGCTGGGACCCCGTCTTCGAGTACGGACCAGCAGGCCAAACGTGAGAATCCATCATTCAACCTCCCTACCGCTACCATTCTAACCTCCCTAGCTATGCCGAGATGCCCAAGGTGGAAAAGAACAAGATCTCCCACCGCGGCAAGGCACTTGACAAGCTGAAAGCCTGGCTCTTAGAGACCGTAGATAGCAAAGCCTAAATTTCAAAATGCCAAAGGATATTATAACTTTTAAGTCTTTTTTCCAGCCTTCCAGCCTTCCGTATTCTATTTGCATTCATTCATAACATTCGTATGTCTCAACTATTCCTTCTCCGCAGCATTATCCTTGGTCCACTGCTCAACCCACGCCTCTATCCGCGCAACATTGCTATCCACCTCCTCGCTCGTATTGCTCGTAAGCTCAACCACAATCTCCTCATCGTACGAGTCGCGCGCCTCTTGCAGGAGTACCTCCATGATCTCGGAGTCGAGGTTCTCTTGTAACTTCAGTTCTGGGTAGTTTCTGCGAATAGCGGGGTTAGTCTATGTGCGGGGCATATGTGTTAGACGCGGGGGGGAAGACTCACCTCAACTTTAATCGGTCGTAGAGAATCGTCGAGTTCACCCTCAGCACGACGACGAGGTCAATCCAGCTCTTGGGGAAGAGATCGCATGCGTGCCAGTCGATAATGTAGCCTCCTTGCTTAACTTCCTCTTCGATCTCGTCCAGTAGCTACAAGCACACACATGTTAGCATAATTCCTTCATAAACACCCCCAATACCGGAGTGACAGAAATAGAACCCCATACCTTATCCTCATCCACAATCCAACTCTGGTACTCCTCATCCCACCCATCATGGCACCCCTTGTCCTTGACCACAGTGTTGATACTGAGGTGCGTGAGCCCCAACGACGCAGCCAACGTCTCGCAGTGCGTCGTCTTCCCGACACCCGGCGTGCCCGTAATTATGATATTTGGCCTGGTCCGCATAGCGACTGGGGGTATATGGGATTTCCTATTTGCGTGTGAACAAGAATCTCGCTGTGTTTCGTGGGGTAGAGGCTGAAAATTAAATCCTGGTGCATGGGGGGAAGCTTATCGATAGGGCGCGCGGCAGAATAATATGGGCGGTGAGGCCCACTTTCTGTCACAATTTAAGCACTGCAATGATGATGCTGGAGCGATTTTTTCTATAAAGACGTAAAAGCGTTTTTTGTATAAACTAAAAACTAATTTACGGCTTCTTCAACTAATTATTCCCATCGAAAACTTGATCCCGTATTTCTACATCGTGTGTCAAAATCTAACATTTCATGAAGGGGCCGCCAAGCCCAAAAGTTTGGGAACTTGTTCTAGAGCAAACGGTAATATCGTGCCACCATCCAATCCAATCTCCCCTCGTCCAGACCGCATAAAAACGCCCGCAAGATTTTAGTACATGACCCCCCAAGTGGCTGTTTTGTTTTTTTCAATAGTGTATAGGCCACATAACCAGAATGTCGTAGGTAATGGTGCGTGCAAGCGCCGAAGCGGCTTGTGCACCCCGTATAAAAAAAGAACGGCCTTGAAAGACAATCCCAAGAGGTCTCTCTAGAGAACGCCAAAGAAAATATACAACGAAGAACGTTGATAGTATGTTGGAGTTGGTGACGTTTAAACGCCGTTTGCTTCAACATTCTCTTCAGCGTCCTGCTCGAGGCCTTCGTCGTCCTGGGCCTGTTCATGATCTTCGTCCTCCTCAACCACACCAGCGGCATTGTCAAGCTTCTCTTGTTGAGCAATTGCCTGTGCCGAAACGATCTCTGCAAGGCGCTTCAGGCGTGGAGTTTGTAGCCCTATGAAAGTGTTAGAAATGAAATGATATTGTAGTGATTGTACAGTAAACTTACAGGAAGGCGTGTAGGTTTCCAAAGCTGTGATGACACGTGGCTCGGCAATCTCATATGGTCCACTGTCATCCATATCCACAGCAGTCAAGAGCAGTACATCGCTCTTCTCGGTGACACGAGAGGCAACAGCCTTCATGATCTCCGTGTTGATGGGCTGTTCGTAATCGGCCACCAAGTACTGGTTCAGCAGCTTCTGGATTTGGTTGGGAGAAAGCCTATAAAGTTAGATTAGTTGATAACGAGGGGTTGGATTCGGCACTTACATCCAGCAGATATCTTGAATAATCTCAATATCGTTGAGAGTTGCCTTCTTCAGCTGAAGAAGCTTCGTTGCTTGCTATAGATTGGTTAGACTTACACATTTTATATACGGAGGGGATTTACGAACCATCAAGTGCTCCAACTGAAGGGTACCCTCTGGCATATCGTGGCTCTTGCACCACTCTTCAATGCGGGTGATATTGTAGTTGATCTGAAGTCCGCGCTTCCACGAGAGGAAGTTTCTCCTCATGAGAAGATCGTTGAATGCCGTGACACCAACAAGGCGCAGCAGCTCCGTCATCGTCTGGGTGACAATGGAGTCCTCCAGGAAGTAGGTCTTCATAGCCTTGAAGACGTTGTTGAGAAGGCTCAGAAGGTTGTCCATGCTGAAAGCAGGGGCAGAGTTTGTCTGCAGGAGCTTGCCCAAGAACCTGTTGCTCTCGTTGGTGACGAAGCCAGGAAGTGACTGGGATTCAATGATGGCTGGAATAACCATCTTCTGGAGCTTCTTCTTCAAGACCTTCATCCAGGTGTGGTAGATGTTGAACTCCAAGCTCTCCAAATCGTGCTTGACGATCTCAAGCAGACGGTCGTACTCGTAGTTGTCTGACTTTTGAGCCTCATACCAATCCTCAGCAAGGAAGACGAACGAAAGCATCTCGTGGACGTTAGACAACCAGAAGGCTCCTGGGTTGATGGCATCGTCTCCATCGTGCTGCATGACCTCTTGCTGGATAGACTGCATCACATTCGCCAGGAAACGCTCAGACTCCTTCACAAAGCCATTGTTCCACATCTCTGAAGTGACCAGGTTGATGAGGTAAGACGGGAAGAGCACTTCTTTGTCCGTTGGTGGTGGTGTAGATCCAGGTGCTGGGATCTTAAGGTTGCGGATCAATCCCATTGTGACCTCGTCATTGAGTCCATCCTCGTCGGCAAGCAGGTTCTCAAGCTCGAATTCGATGTTGTCTGTTGGACCACCAGACAAGTTCTGGCGGTGAATGTTGTTGCCCATGGCAGCCATCGATCCAGGACGCGGGTTGTAGGCAGCACTGAATCTGTCCATCTCGCGAGTCTCAGCACCTGCGCTGCGGCGCTTGGGCTTCTTGGAGGAGACCAAGTTGATCAAACCACTCTGTGGAAGTTGAGCAGCACCATTTGCATCGCCGTTAATAGGCATAGGAATAATGCGTTTTGCGATCTCGAGCTGTTCGGCAAGATCGTTGACTTGTTGCCTCAAGGTGACCTTCTCCTTCTCTTCCTCTGTCAAAGTCAACCTAGCACGCTCAAGTTCAACATTGGATAGACGGAGAGATTCGCGCAGTTCCTTCTCTTCTTCGTGTAGTCGCTTGATGTTCGCAGCAGATTCGTCGAAGTTGGCTTGAAGCTTCTTCATTTCCTCGTCCATGGCAGAAAGGCGTGCTGCGGAAATACCAGCTTGGTTGGCCTCTGTTTGCAGTTCCTTTGTGCGGCCCTCGAGAGCGTTGTGCCTTGTCTTCCAGGACTTGATCTGGTTCTCGTAGTTCTCGACTTGAGTGATCAAAGCCTTGTTCTCGCGTTTCATCGTTCCGAGAGATTGGGTGAGCTCGACAACCTTGTTCTCAAGCTTGTAGGAAATCTGCTTGAGATCGCGAGCCTCCTCACGAACAGTCTTGTACTCGCGACGAGCAGTCTTTCCTCTCCACAAGGACTGGATGATGACGATCTTCTTCCTGTATTGCCTCCAGCTGCGCTTTTGTTGACGAGATCTCCAAGTACGTTGGATAATGCTCGCGGCATTGCCCATGCGAGTATCCATGATTTGACGTCTGCGGAGGAAACCCTTGGTAGCAGCTTGTGCAAGAATGATGTTGTTGCGAATTTCGTTGAACTTCTTGCGTTCCTTTTGGCCCTTCCAAACACGTTGGATTGTGGTTGCTGCCTTTGTCTTGCGAATTTCTTCGGTCTGCTTACGAGCAATGTAGCCACGAGTAAGGGATTGGAAGAGAAGAGTAGCGTTGCGTGCCTCGAGGAACTTTCGCCTGTAGTACTTAGCCTTAAGGTTCTTCTGGATCATAATCGCACAGTCGTTAAGCTTAGTCGTCCTCAGGTTCTCCAAGAACGCCAACATTCCAGCACGGAAAAAGATCTTCGTCAGACCCATCTGATACTTGTCCAGACTTTGCCCATTACCAGTGCCGAGCGCCTTTACTAAGATAGCATTTGCCATTTTACGGATTTCCGACGTCCACCCTGACGACGGAACAAGCATATAGTATCTTAGAGCAAACTCCTCGTATGTCCAACGTGTAGGATAGCCAGCACAGCTTATCCTTACAGTCTCGAGAACACCACAAGCTCTCAGCTGGCTCAGCACCATAGGACCTTCGAATTCCCAAGCCTTCTTCTCTTCGTTAGGCTTGATGCAGCGAATATAGTGTACGTCGGTGCCGTTAATGGTAGCCATAAGCTCGATCAACGAAGACTTGAAAATACCTCCCAGCGTAGGCTTGCGGTTTATAGCGACACCGATTTTACGTCCAGCAGCTGGCTTTACGGCATTAGATGCAGCAGAAGCAGAGTCCTTCTCACGCACAGCTGAAGCAGCATCCAGGACGTGACCCAAGAATGGGTTCGAAGATGCCCTTAGAACTGCCATGTGCTCATCAGGAACAGTATCTCTGTTCTTATCAATGAAACCATCAGACTCGTAAGTCACGTCCACCGCGTAATGGCACACGGTGAAGGCAGACTTTCCAAATCTAGGCTTCTTGTAGAACTTGTTCTTGTCTGCTGCATAGTTGTGATGCAGCTTTGTCACGAACTGCTCGTCGGAACCCATGGGTAACCTGGACTCTTCATCTAGAAGAGACAGAATACCCAGCTTGCCTTCGATAAGATCGATACAAGGCTGGTTGTCAGAGAAATCGATGAAAGTCCAGTCGATTTGCTCCCTCAGGTACTCTTCTTGCTCCAGCTTGAAGACGTGGGCGTTGAACTCCTGTTGCAACTTCTCGTTGGCGTAATTAATACAGAACTGCTCGAAGGAGTTCTTTGCGAAATGCTCGAAACCATAAATATCTAGTACACCAATAAAGGAGCTGACTCGGCCTAGCACCTCCTCTGTGGCGAGGCCGTGGTTGATACTCTCTACAAGCCAGTCAAACAAGCTGGAGTAGATGAATTTCGCGACGGAGTCTCGGACAACAGTGGCCTGCTGCTGCGTCAGGTTTGATGTGATCTTCTCTCCTCTAGTGATCAGCTGCTTCTTGATCGTCCACTTTGCGAAGTTGGTCGCATCAACACCCAGAAGGGCACAAGCCTTCTCCAGCGATGGCTCGTCAGGAGAAAGCACCGAGTCTGTCCTGGATGCTGTGATCTTGACGTTGCCGAGATGAAGCAATGCTGCAAGAAGCTTGAATATGTCAGACTGCTGGCCGGCTTCGATGCCAATAGTGGATAACGATTGCTTTAATGCCTCGAACTCCGCCTTGTCGTCAACGCCATCAATGACCGGAGCACTGCCCTGGTTCAGATATTCGAACTCTTCGACGGGCAAAAGGCTCAGCTCCTGGCGTTCTGCCTCCGAAGCACCCGCGATTAACTGATAGAAGATGTGGTAGTTTCGCTCCTTCAGAGGCTGGAAGACGAGCCTAGATCTCTCCAGGAGGTATGTTCTAATCTTCGCGCCAATAATATTCGTTTGCTTGTCGAACATGATCTCGATATACTTTCCGAATCTGGAAGAGTTGTCGTTTCTCGTGGTTTTCGCATTACCAAACGCCTCCATGATAGGGTTCGTCGCGAGAATCTGCTCCTCAGTCTCGCTCATGGCTTCCTGTCCGCGCTTCCGCGACCCAGGCTGGTCTGGAGACTCTCTCGTTGCGAAGTATCGCATGATGTACTTTGCACTGACGGTCTTTCCAGCTCCAGACTCTCCGGAAACGACAATGGTCTGGTTATGCCCACTCCTCAACATATCCCTAAATATCGTCAGCTCTGGACTGGGGTATCCATTCCAATGGCGCCAAAACTCACGCGAATGCCTCCTCAGCGATTGCGAACAGATGGGGAGCTTGCGTGGCTCTTTGTTTCCCCGCATACACCTGCACCATCCCCGGGACATAGAGAGAATCAACCCGAGCAAACGGGTTGGTAGCTATCAGCACTATGCCACTGTATGTGTATATTTCTTTCTGGGAGTATCGTAGTCGAATTGCCTGCAGCACTGTTTCACAGAGTCATTAGCTATGCTGCCGCGAAAGGACACGCGGGGATTGGCGCATACCAGCCGGCTCGTTCAAATGGGATAAGTTCGTTAAATCATCGCTGGCTTCGAGCATCGTGGGGTTCATCAGCGGCGGAAGACTAGAGTCGGAGTCGTCTTCTAATGCCGCGGCACTGATCTCCACCTTCTTTTGCTATTCGAGCAGACCCATTAGCAGTGAATCATAGGCATTGCCTGATGGCAGGCATAGACGCCAGACTGGGGAACACCTACCTCCCCATTCGCAAGCTCAAAGACCAGATTGTACTTGTCCCCATCCTGCGTCTTGGAGATGACCTCCGAGGCAACCCATCCCTCCGTTGGATCAGGCTGCCACGCTCTCGTCCCGACATCGTAATTGTGCGCCATTTGGGAATCGAGGGGGGTGGTATAGCTCAGTCCTCAACAATGGCCGACGGCCGAAAGATTCTCGATACTTCAGGGCGATGTCTTTCAGCATAAACGAAGTAAAGCAAGATGGTAGTAAAGGATGTGGTCCCCTGTCAGCTACAGTAGGGAGAACATCTGTTGATAAGGCGAAGTAGTTGATGGAAAGAGATATATGGGGAGTAAAGGCAATAGAGCAAAGAGCTGGAAGGAGGCTGGATACAATTTTTTGGGATGACACCGGCGCTGACCTGAACAGGAGGTTCAATAATAATGGCCGACAAGGGCTCTATGGTACGGGCGGCGGAGTACGTGCTTTGGGGTGTGCTTGGGGATGTGGCTTGGGGGTACTGTACTACGGGAATGAGGGTACGAAGATACATACAGGGAGACACAGTAGCAGCTAATACCAGCTTTACCTCTTCTGGGCGTTTGCGGGAATGACAAGTTTTAGCGATAGAACAACGCGTTGAGCAGGGGTAGTTTGTGTAATTTGAGCCTACCACAGCCCAGGAAATGACGGGTATCATTATGCTATTTAGTGCTATTTAACTGCCTTCCCCCTATTTCGATTCCCACCGCTCCATTTACAACGTAGCCGCGCCCTTAGTGTGTTTCGTTTCAGATTATTCCATGCTACTGCAGAGAACAGAACTTCCCAGTGCAGACCAGCGCATACAAGGGCAAATCAGTGCAGACCGCTCTAAAGCCCCTTAACAGCACATGTACTCTACTGTACATACAGTACTGTACTGTACGACCCGAGGCATCAACTCGCATTCCCTGCCAATTCTACTTTTAATGCTTTCAAAATTAACCCCAGAACTGCCTTCATTCTGCTTCCATCATGTATCAATGGTCCTTTCTGGACCTTTATTCGTTACCCCCAGTGCTTCTATACTCGAACTCTATGTCCTGTAATCCCCATTAATGGTAACATACTCATGACTGAAGTCACATGTCCAGTAGTTCGCCTCAGCCGTCCCAGTCCCCAGCCTAACGACGATCTCCAGATCCTCCAGGGCCAGAATCTCAGCCGCACGCTCTTCATCCACAGCCTCAGGCTCTCCATTAACCAGCAGCTTCAGCTCAGCCGAGCCATCAGCTGGAATAAACGACACATTCGTCCTGTCTGTAGCGATCTCCTCTACTTCATTAATCGGGAATCCTGGCTCAGAGATCAACGCGTAGCCCGTAGCGCAGAGGATGCGTCCCCAGTTTGCGTCCTTGCCGTACAAGGCTGTCTTCACGAGCGGCGACTTGGCAATCGTTGACGCGACCTTGCGTGCGGCCTCGACCGAGGCGGACTCTGTGACGCGGATAGTGACGAATTTTGTAGCGCCCTCGCCGTCGCGGACAACGAGCTTTGCGAGGTCCGTGGCGAATTCAGTGAGCACAGCTTGAAACTCCTTGTACTCTGGAGAGTAAGCAGATGTAATTTTCTTACCACCAGCGGCGCCGTTGGCGAAGAGGGCCACGGTATCGTTGGTGGAGGTGTCACCGTCGATGGAGATGCTGTTAAATGACGAGTCGACAGCGGAAGTAAGGAGGGCGGGGAGAAGTGCATGGGAGATCGGCGCATCGGTTGCGATCATGCCGAGAAGAGTAGCCATATTAGGGTGAATCATGCCGGCGCCCTTTGTCATACCCGAGATGCGGTATTCTGTTTCTGGCGAAGACGACAAAGAGAAGGTGCGCGATATGAGCTTGGGGAATGTATCAGTAGTGCAGATGGCCGACGCAGCAGCTAGCCAGTGCTCATGAGATGAACCCAGTGCTTTGTGAGCTGCTGGGATACCGTCAAGAATCTTTTTGATCGGGAGCCTACGTCACTCGTTAGTGTATGGTCTATGGCACAGATGGCAGTCCACATACCTCTGTCCAATAACGCCAGTGCTCATTACTATAGAGCTTCCTCCCTTGCCATCGCCAGGCGCATCAAAGCACGCATCAGCTGCGGCTCCCATGCTCTCTGCGTCTTCTAAGCCGCCCTTTCCGGTGACGGCATTGGCACACCCCGAGTTGATAATAACCCCCCGAATTCCCTTATTCTTCCTGCGGTTCAGCATATTCCTGCTGACCGTTACTGGGGCAGCTTGGAACTTGTTCTTTGTGAATACCGCAGCGGCCCCGCAAGGTGTTTCCGAGACGAGGAGGCCTATGTCTGGGTTGGACTTATTTGAAGGCTTAACTCCAACATGGGTCCCCGAAACAAGGAATCCCCTTGGGTATTTGCCGCTTGTTGGAACATATTTTTGCTTCGCCTCTGGAATTGCACCAGCTATCGGAGCTGAATAGTTGCGGAGGGATTGGGGCGCTTTTTGTTGTACCGAAGGCCTTATCAGGCCCTTTACGGCGTTTGATATTGAGGGGCCTTTGAAAGCCATTGAGTGATGTGGCTGGGCTATAATATTGTATGTCAGTTCCTGATATTGGAATTATTCGGTGGGAAGCAATTTTCTGTAAGACTCACATCCCAATGGTTTTATTATCAATGCTGGAGCTTGTGACGAAGAGTCATGGCGATAACGGCTGGCACTTTGTGGGGAACGTTTGGTAGAAGCCGGAAAAACTTGGTGGCTAAACCCCGGCAAGACACCCGCCCAGACGACGCGTTTGCTCCTTTTGTACCTATTGTACCGCGTCAGGCTGTGGCCGCAGGGCTGACAATTTGAGGACGAGCCGAGTCAAATTGTCCAGGCTGTCAAATCTGTGAATTGACAACTCCTTCAGACGACAATGAAGCGCAAATCCTTCCTCGATGAGAACGATGAGAACGATGCCGTATCGTCAAGAAAAAGGGCTCGATCGCAACAACGAGACGATTCAAATGAGCCAGACTTAATAAACGCCCTGGACGTTACTCCTTCGAAACCTCGATCCGCCAGGACGCAAGCCAATGGCGCCTCCAGTGAGAAAATAGCAATTGGATCCTTTGAAGATGCCATTGCACAAGAATCGGCACCAATCGTCCAAGCGGTGACGCCGAAACGAGGCCGGGGACGACCCAAAGGAAGCAAGAATCTTCCAAAGGCTGACGGCGCAACGCCAACACCGAAGAAGTTGCTCAAAGGGAAGAATCTCTTTGCTACGCCATCCAAGCCCCTCGGCCTTTTCAGCAACAATGGCACTCCATCCAAGGCCCGCAGCGCAGCAGACCGCTCAGCCCGCCGTAAAACTACTCGAACATTGATTGAGAGGACTATGAACGACGATGCTAGCTCAGACGAAGACGATGATATTATCAACGAATATATTTACGAATCAGACAAGGAAGATGGTGCAGAAAGCGAACCTCCAAAACCCGACGGTGGATCAGGCGAGCCTACTGTGCCAGAAACGCCGTCTAAAAGGGGGCGTGGACGCCCAAAGGGTTCAAAGAACAAAATCCGGGCAGCCAGTCCTCCTCGAGACTTGCCCCCGCATGAGTTATTCTTTGCGCAGAACCGGGGTGCCCAAATGAGAACCTCCAATAACAACCTCTCATCACTGCGCCTTCTGGATCACGAAGAATACTTTGAGCTTCTGCGCTCCTACGAAGACCCCCACGCAAAGGACTTGGAGTTCCTGCAGACCGTCCACACCCGCTCATTCCCTCAGTGGGACTTTGAACTAAGCCAAAACTTTAACATCTGCCTCTATGGTTGGGGCTCGAAGCGTGAGCTCCTTACGGCATATGCGAATCACATATATGAAAACAACAACGAAGCCAAGATCGTAGTGGTCAATGGGTATAACCCAAGCACATCCATGCGCGACGTTCTTAACACCATATTCTCTCTCGTCCCTAACGCTCCAAAGAAGCTTGGTACCCAGCCATCTGAAGTCCTCGATCGCCTTCTCACTCATCTCTCCACAACCGACGTGCGAATCACGCTTCTAATACACTCTCTCGATGGCCAACCTATTCGCCGCGCAGCCACGCAATCTATGTTCGCTCGACTAGCCGGACACCCTCAAATCAGCATCATTGCATCTACAGACCACCCGTCCTTTCCTCTGCTCTGGGACAGCTCAGCACGAACATCTTTCAACTTTCTATTCCACGATTGCACGACCTTTGGAACGTACTCTGCGGAAGCAGATGTCGTTGACAGTGTGCTCCAACTACTGGGCCGCAGTGGGCGCAGAGTCGGCGGAAAAGAGGGGGTGGGCTTCGTGCTGAGAAGTTTGCCAGTTAATGCGAGAAGCTTGTTCAAGATTCTCTGCGTAGAGCAGTTGATGGTTATGGATGCCGATGGAGGGATGGATGGTTTTGGTGGTGCTGATGATGAAGATGATGAGGATGGGCCTATGGGCGAACGGATGGGGATGCCCAGATCGGCTGAGGTGGGGGTGGAATACAGAACTTTATATCAGAAGGCTGTGGAGGACTTCGTCTGTGGTGACGAGGTATCGTTTAGGAGTTTGTTGAAAGAGCATGTTTCCCCTTTATTCAACTTACGAGACATAGAGGGACCACGCTAACAATGTGCTGCAGGTTCCACGACCATCAAATGATAACGTCCCGCAAAGATGCTTTAGGAACCGAGATTCTTTCCATTCCATTTAGGAGAGAAGAGCTAGAAGCTATCTTGGAGGACTTAATGAGCTAAACTGATATCACATATTTGTATGAATTACATCTGTTTCAAGCGTCGGTGTTCGGCTTAGCATTGGAGCATAGTAGGAGTTTTAAGAATGGACCATTGGGCTTAAAACCTCCCACCTCGAAATGCGCTTTGAATATCTGGCATCGGAGTGACGGCGAGACGTTTGATGGCTCGGATGGCTTTTGGGGTAAGCTCTGCCTCTTTCTGCTCCTTGCCCTTTTCAGTGAGGTTGCTAGAAGTAGCAAGCACCTGCATAGGTTAGCCCAGTTCCAATATAAAGGGTTTCGTCAACTTACAACATGTTGTCCCCAAAGAAACAGTGTCGCGCTCAGCGTGTGCCGGCTATCCAAACTCGTTGGGTCATCCTCCCTCGCAACCAAATACTCGTCGAAAAGATTCCACTCATCGTCATCGTCGGGGCCGTCACTCTCATTTGGAGCAAGTGTGGTGGTTAAGAGGTGACGCTCGAATGTGTCCATATTGGGAATTTCTTGTGGCACGTATTTAGAAGACCCGGCGTTGTAGAGTAGGTTTCTGAAAGCCGGATTCAAGTCATCTTTCGAGTCGTCCGTCGAGTCGTCCTTCAAGCCGTCTTTCGAGTCGTCTTTGGCCTTCACACCATCCCGCTCATCAATCAACTTTCCAACGGACCTTTTCCATTCTAGCGTCAACCGCTCAGCTCCAGCATCCAGAAGATAGTTCCCATCAAGCATACTAGATGACTTGAGGTTCCGGAATGGCCACATTCTCCGAGTAAGTGGTTGAACTCGATCCAGAAAGGCTGCTTGTGAGAAATCCGCAATTCTCTCAAAGCAAGCGACGTGGTAGTAATCTTTGGCAGCAAGTCAGCCCCTGCAGCTTAGGATTGTATAGAGAAGGGGAGGGTTTAAGCGCCATACCTGAATTCTGATGCCCGCGAAAGCTGTTGGAGCCTGGATTCACTGCGATCCTGTAATCGTCTGGCATGATATTCTCAGTGCAGGAATCAAGACGACATTTTGCGCCCCTGGTCGATGGTGGGGCAACCTCAATCCAGAACATTGGCTCTTCTGGATTTGGTGATGCAACTGATGATGGATCGGTGGGATCTTCGGCAAGACCTATGTGACGGCGCAGCGACTTGGTAGCTTCAATAATACGCTCATCCTCTTCTCCGGCTGCAGATGGCACGGCTGCCGGGTGTTCGTTTGAAGAGGAATCCATTTTTAGTAATGACTTGAATGTCTGGCTACTGAGAATGAGAAACTTGGGAGGAACTAGGAATCCAGTTGAGGCACGACGCGAAAAGATCTGATTGCAGCAGAATAGGAGTTGATATCTTGCAATTCATAGAACTTTGAGGGATTTGGAGGGGTTGGAGGAGTTGGAGGTGTTTAAATACCAGTATATAAAGTTCTATAAATAGCTATGAGGCTACTGCTGCTCAGTGTTGGTTGTTGGTTTTCTAAAACACTACATACATAAATCTGTAAACAAGGCTACAGAGTCAAATAAACCCTGCTGCCTGCTGCCTGCTGCGTCTCGGCTTTATTCATTCTTTGCCAACCATAATCTTCGCTACTCATACATCATAAACGTGGGGTATGTGTCCATCTTTGGAGCAACAATCCTCACCATTGCTTCTCATATGATAATCGGCCACGCGATTGTCCATGTCACGTGCTGATAAGGAGGAAACGTCCCGCAGTTGCAAGCTCCAAGCAAGCACTTGCTCGTCAGCCAACAGCCTCAGAACCATTGCGCCAACAGCCTCACAATCCCTCTTAGCATCTTCCAATATGAGTTCCAAAATTGAGAAAATCATCACTCGGCTACAATCGAAGTAAGATACGCCCGTCTTTCCGTCAACGCAACCCGACTAACGGTGACCAGGATTACTGAAGGCCAGTTCTACGAAGCTCAGCAGCAGACCCGCGTCGTTGCATCTCGGTATATCAAGGCCAAGGACTGGCCCGCCGCCATTGATATTTTATATAATGTTGCCTCTTCACTGCTGAAGGCGGAGCAAGGTGGCTCAGGGGGTGACCTCAGCATCTTCCTCGTCGATGTCTACAAGCAAGCAGAGCTCGTGCCCGACGCAGCCAACAAGGGCAAGCTGCTCACTCTTCTGCGACTCTTCGACTCTGAGGAACCAACGAGGAAGAAGTTTATAAATGAGATCATTGGGTATGCACAAGCCCCTGTCCTCGAACCTCCACCAGAATTATTGAAATTGAGGCTAACACACTTAATAGATGGTCTGCCAAATTCGGATCCTACCCCGCCGGCGAGCCAGAACTCCACCACGTTACTGGATCACTTTATGCCGCCGAATACGATGTCTACGACGCCGAACGCCACCTCCTCCTCGGCACAAAAGACTCCCCTCCCCTCCTCGCAAACCTCGAGTACGATTGGTACGCCACCGACGACTCCCACACCGCAGCGACGTACGCCGCCCGCGCCGTCCTGCCCTACCTTCTCCTCGGCAACGTGCGCGACGCCTCCACCACCCTCCAACTCTTCACCGCGCGCCTCGCATCCTCCAACCCCTCTCTCGCCGTGCAATCCTCAAAATCGGGCACCAAAGTGTACCCCTCGCTCCCACTGCTCAACTTCCTCACTCTTCTCGTGTTATCCGTAGAAAAGGGAGCTGCAGACCTGTTTAGACAGCTCAAGAGCCACTATGCGTCCCATATCAAAGAGGCTGTTGGGTGGGACGAGGCGCTGGAAAGTATTGCGGAGATGTACTTTGGGATTTCAAGGCCACGGCAGGGAAACCCCTTGTTTGATATGATGGGTAGCATGTTTGGGCAGCAGCAGCCACCGAAGAAACAGCCAAAGAGAGTGGGTGCGACGTCCAGCGCGCCGGCAGCGGAGGGATTGGATTAGAAGTTTGCGGGAGAGATGATACCAATGCAACATATTTTATAATGCCTGTTTGCGCTCGTATCTGAAGCTGGGTAGTAGCTGGGTATCTTCAAACGCCATGTATTCTCCCATGCAATATCCTTCCATCCTCGTTTTCCATCCATCTTTCAAACGGCAATCTATCACCGCAGCCCCACCTCCTCACTCTCAGCCTCATACATCCAGTCATCCTCCCCCAGCTGCGCAACCTTCCCCCTCAACACTCCCCTCACAGCCTCCAACAACTCCGCCGGCTCACTCGGCGCCCGATTCCGATCCCGTAAATGATGCTTCACTGCGTCCGCAACCCTCTGTCGTTCTTCTACACCACAATTAGCACTGCCCCCTCACCAACCCCCTCCCCAGAAAAAAGAAAACTCACTAATCCCCACCCCC
>JPJZ01001572.1:0-26072 GCA_000750815.1 Pseudogymnoascus sp. VKM F-4516 (FW-969) | reverse complement strand
GGGGGAGGAGGGTGGGATGTAAGAGTCTAAGGGGGGATTTAAAGGGCGGTACTGGGGAGGTTGTATTTGATGCTTGATACTTGGCTAGGCTTGTAAAGTTTATATCTAGATGCTTGGGAGTTGGCTTTAAAACGGGGGGAGGATTGACAGAATGAGAATACTCTGTAGTCTGGCGACAAGCTTTCCCAAGATCTTACGAACCTCATTTTTGTAAGGGCTCACGCGTGTTCCATGTTTATTCCAAGCCAACAAACAAACACGAAGCCCTGCATACGGACGCGCACCCTTCTCATCGATCTCAGCAGCGTGATCTATGAAGTCCCTGTTCTCCAAAACGCGTGATCTATAACGTCCCTGTTCCTGTTCGCATATGCAAAAAAAGACGCGAATCCCCTCAAAACACGTGCCGCACGACCGCATCCAGGCAAATGTCTCACCCGATAAGCAGGATAACGCCGGAAGCAGCGCGGGAAGGGCCATTCCACGTCTCAAGTACCCGTTCGACGGCGCGAAATCGCACCCTTTCATTTTAAAACCTCACGAGTATTGGGATTGATGGCCGGAAATCGCAATTGAAGGGACTGGAACGCATATCAGGAGACTTTACTTTAAGAGAGATCGCGATTGAGCGGAGAAAAAGGGTCCCCGTCAGCAATGGAAGGCACGCCCTATGCACGCCACAGCTGCATGCGAAGGAAATGCATGAAACATGTGCATCGTATATCTGCCGCAAGCAGGCGGCCGCCCGCCCGTGTCGTTACATTTGAGCGGATGATTTGCCCCAGCACCCAGATTGCGGAGAATGGAGCGCTGTAACCGCAATCGGAACGCGCAGCTTGCAGCAGCCCGATGGGAGCGAGAGTGGATGTGGATGCGACGTGGTTGCCGTGCTGTTGCGCCGCGGGCGCGTTGCAGATCGCGGATAACCATGGCAACGGGATGGGAATCCGGACCGCTGCGTCCTGCGGCCAGCTGGGGCGGGCGGGCAGATCTGACGCGAGGAAGAGGAGAGGGAGAGGGGAGAGAGCGGATTTGGGACTTAACGTGACTTTTGACTTATGTTAATAACGGAAATCGATCTTTCTGCGACAAATCCCGTTGGGTCGGAGAGGGTCGCGCGGGGGCTGTGAGACGTGATTTGGAAAGTTTGGGAGCTGGGTGCTGGGTGTGGGGAATGGGGGGGAACAGGTCGCCTGCTGTGGTCTCGGAGGGATCGCGATCCATTATTTGCCCATTTGAACCCATTTGGCCCATTTCAGTACCGATTGTGGTGCAAGTCCCGTGATTGCGCGAGATTATGGCGACTCAAACGTACCCCTGCAATGTTTTGTTTACATTTCCGTGACACGTCTCTCTGTAACCGAGGTGAGCAACATTCGCATTGTCCGCATGAGGGAGCTGGCGGCGGTCGCACGGCGGCTCTATTGGAAATACATAATGGTGCTACACAGGGAATAGCAGGCGGTGAGCAAGCCAGGCTTACCAGGCTCCGATTTCCCCTCACTTATCGGGGTTTGATCATCGTCCAGGCTGGTAGTCACGGCGCGTTGGTTGGAGGGGTCGTGCCGGGTAAATATTGGCAGTTGAAGGAAGCTGTGTCTAAATCAGGGAGGGTAAGCGGTTGCTTGGACGCGGCGCAGCTCTCCATTGGTGTTTGGCACGGATGACGAGACGAGCTACTCCGTAAGCCGCATGTCTTGCGGTTCGTGGCGCAAGTGGGCAATGCTGGCTGTCTCACTCCGGGAGATAAAAAAAGCGGGTGCGAGGAGGAAGACGCGGTGGACGATGGGAAAAGGAAGCTCCAAAAGAGAGAACAAGGGAACCATTCCTTCGACGCGCCACCCGCTGTCCGGTTTCGTCGAGAATCGTCGCATGAATGGAGCTGGCCCGATTCGAATAACGCTCAAACCCAGAGTAGTATTTGCCTCCTAGGCCTAAAAAAACTAACTTCCAAGGTTCGAGTTAGAAGAAAATCCCAGTCCAGGGCTGATCGGCGCTTAGTCCATTGGCAATGTGGCATGACGCAAAATAGTCGTTCTGGGTCTGCTCATCTCAAATCCAACAGGCGACTGATGGCCATGATCTTGATTGATTGGGAGAGAGATGCTCGGGAAGCGCGTGGAGAGAATGGACCGCACTTCCAGAATCAGTTCATTGGGAACCCATAAGTTAGCAATATTATAACCGCTTGTGGACAAATCCTCGGAGCGTTGATCACATCAGCTAATCTATTCTGCCCAAAAAGGGACGGCAAATCACAAGCTGTGGAACAGTATTTTGCCCTGGGAGCTTGAGCATGGGGCAATTCCATAGGGCTTATCAGGTCACTCCATACAGCAGCTCATTCCGGGACATTGTTTCGTCTGGCCCATGGATATACCCCATGATAACTCTATTCTTGTCTTGTCTACCCAGAGATAGAGGAGCCGGTTGGCATCAAAGCGTTGAAACATGAGAGGTAAGACCATCGTGGATCGCATGATGGGGAGTGCTTGGGGGTCTCAGAACCGCGTTCGTTCAAATCTCAACGGGCCATGCGCTGCAGGCTCTCAGAGATCTTTTTGATGGGGCAAATAACGGGGAGATGCAAACGCGATGGAACAAATTCATTTCCAAGTTCCGAGGTTCCTAAGTTCCTTCTTCTTTGTGACAGCTGATCTCGTGGACATATGGTGATAGAGTACGTACTTGGAGAACTATTGTTGTAGAGTTTTGCTGTAGATAGCGTAAGGCGCAGCAGCTAGAGCAGACAGGCGTAACAGCCAAGGGTCGGAGAGCCCGTCGATGACGATGCCGTTACTCTGGAGGATCCAGCTACTGCAGCAGAGTAAGGCGTAAGCACTGTAGTAGTCCGTGAATGACTGTTACTGCACCTGTAACTGTACATTAGCATACTGTGTACAACTGCAAGTATCGCACCACGTTGCTTGGCTGTACAAGGCTGTGATTCCCCTCCCGATTCCCCTTAGCAACGGCGCTTCAATCGCTCCACGTTTGCTCACGTTTGTTCACATTTTGTACAGACGGGAGGAGAGAGTGAGGAGACTGCAGAGTACATCGAAATATCCCGGCACCCACCGACAGCCAGTTACACTGTATAAACAACAGACCAAGTGGGTTTTGAATGGGAGAGAAAGACAGACGGCGCTTAAGAAGCCAGGATGCTGGAGAGGTGCGTATTTTTTCAGCTGATGGTGAGCAGTAATCCACGACGAGCAGAGCGCTAAGCGTACAGTGCAGAGGAATATTAGCAGGTCTAGCAAGGTCTAACAAGGTCTAACAGGTCTAGTAGAGTACTTCAGTTGCTGAATTGAGTTTGTATGGCGTGAAGTGGTGTGAGCATGTGTGAGTTTAGTACTTCTATTACCCACTATACTATACTGTAACTGTGCTGTACACTGCCTTTCCCTTCCTGAGACGCTGTAAACTGAAAGAGTGCATGTAATGCATGTACGCATGTATGTGCATGTAGGTACTTGTGCAGCGATCTCCAGCTGGGAAACATGCTTCCTACTGGTCACCCCTTTGTATATCTTATTATGTATATCATGTATAATTGCTTGAATTGGCACGATTGGCTACCTCCTCGCTACTTCCCTTCTTCCCCCATCCCCAATGCACGCTAGAGTAAGAGTACCTTACCTCCAAATGCAAGGAAGTACCCTAGACCGAATAATTGCCCTGACAACACAAACTCGACAGGGACAGGCACCTTCACCAGCATCCTGTCGTCCAGTGCCAGTCCTTTCTTTGCTGCATCCTTACCCACTCCTCTGGTCGACTTGGAGACGGACGGCCGAGCTGGTCCCATTCAAAACTGCTCGGTCTCCTCATTCCTTTCTTCTATTCCTCTTCTCTTACCTACCGCCAGCCAGCTCGTCAACCCCATCGACAAAGAAGGATACCACTTCGAAGGTCTTCTCCCAACCTTCCTAGTGGGAACTTCGACATCGACCGACGACGACAACGACAAAAGGACGACAAAGGAGGACCTCAATCCCACCGACAATCCATCGACAAGACCTACACGACCGACCTCGTACATCGACACGCCAAATACCTCTACGATTACGACCGACCCCGAAACCGTCCCCGACCTTCCCCACAGTATCCAGCTCACGACCTACACTACCAAGCATCCAATGTCTGAGACGTTGATTCAATAATAAAATATAGCCTTCCACCCATACACCCATAGCATCAACCCGCCCTGGCAGTCTATTGGCAGTCTATATAACTACAGGATACGTCGAACGTACCTTGGCATTGCATCTCTTTGCTCTTTGTCCTGCATTTTCTACGCAGCGTCCATAGCCTGTTGGCTTGTAACGATTACTTTTCCTGTCATCATCAGTCCCTTCGAATAACGACCCATATACTACTTCCCTATACCTATTGCATTGCGGCCGTCACGTTGGTGCGAGCCGTGTTACAATTGTTATCACCATGGAAGCCTCATCACCACTTGCTGCTATGCAGCCCCCCTCCCTCATGCCATGGAACTGCAGAGACATGTACAACTCCCGCGGCAACTCCAATCTGTCTGCCTCAAATAGCTTCGGTCCAGGAGCGTTCAATTTCAGAGACTTGAGCATGAAGAGACCAGCCCCAGAGTACTTCTCCCTGAAGACCATTCGAGGCTCTTCCCCCACAACCAGCCTGGCAGCAGATCTCTCTCAGAACTTCCATATTGATATGAGGTAAATTCAACTCCATACATATCCAGACACGCCCAGGCAGATCCATGCTAACTATTTGCCAGCCCTCAACTGCCTACTCCCCGCCGGTCTCTATTCACAGCAAACGTATTTGGTGGAATGGATAGCCATGGTAAGATTCGTCCGTGAGATAGTTGTGGTGCAGCTGCTAACACTTTAGCAGAGAGCGTTACGACACCTCCGCTGCAATCATCGTCTCCGGGCCCACACTACGAATCTATGGACATGTCCCCCTTGCCTCATAAAGCTCCATACTCTGCCCAGATCGAAGCCCAATCTCCATGCCCAGCTCACACAAATGAACATGACATGACCCTTCGATCATCCCCTCCTCGTCGTCCGAACTCAGCTGAGCTTCCCAAGGCAGCTCCGTTCATGCCTGAGTAAGCTATTCTCCCATCCATTGAATATGCCCCTTTCTAATATTCGTGATAGGAGGAGGAAATCCATCTTGCTACGACCAGGGCTATCGAGGGCAAAGGGACACTCACACTCGGCGGGAGCAGTACCACAACGGTCACGACCTGAGATGCAGCTGCCTCCGTTCCGCTTTGGTGCAGGGAGCAGCAAGCTGTCAACATCGACTTCAATGTCTCTTGGAGAGTGCTTTATGGAATCGCCTCCCCAAGAGAAGAGAATGGCGACTTCTAACAACCCCACAATCTCAGTTATCCCGCCGCCGCGAGCAAAGCAGACATCATCTTTAAGCATATCTGTTGTTCGCAACGGCTCACCTATTAGCCATGCACGCCGCCCGTCAAACCCACTCTTCCGTCCAAGGAAACAGTTCCGTCGGTCTTTGAGTATGTTTGAGAACCCAGGGGATATAATGACCCAGAAGAAAGAGCAGCAGATACCCACTTTCACATCCACCGCCCTTCAATCTGTGATGGATGTTGACGAGCAGCACCAGCCAGTGCTGCCTCACTTCTTCCAGGAGGGACAACCGGATAGTATCCCTCGAATTACCAAAGATACCCTTGTCGACATTCTTGAGGGAAAGTTCGACCATAACTACAAGAAGCGGATGGTCATTGACTGTCGTTTCGAGTATGAATATAACGGCGGTCACATTAATGGAGCTGTCAACTATAATGATAAAGAAATGTTAACAGGCGAACTATTTGCCGACACGACCGAAAACACACTCCTTATTTTTCATTGCGAATATTCAGCGCATCGCGCTCCCATCATGGCACGCCATGTCCGGCAGCAAGATCGCACCACAAACATTGAGCACTATCCTAAGCTCACCTATCCCGAGGTATACATCCTCGACGGAGGCTACAGCGCCTTCTTCTCTGAGCACCGCGACCGATGCTACCCCCAAAACTACGTTGAGATGGATGACAAAGAGCATGCATACACGTGTGAGCGCGAGATGGGCCGGCTCAGGCAGAACAGGGGCAAGCTTGGTCGCGCGGCGACTTTTGCGTTTGGACAGCATGGCGGCGGCGTTGAGGATAGCCCGACGGCGCCGGGGCGTTCATCGGGTCGGGCTTTCGATACGATGATGCTCGATTCATCGCCCATACCGAACCAGCATGGCGTCCATGGCCGTCGGTTGGCTTCGTATTAATTCTATCATGACTTCACTGTAGGGCTTTGGCGGAAGTTTTTCTTTTTTCTTCTTTTGGCGTTCCGGTATATGACCTTGTCAAAACACATTTTCAGCGACTGAGCGAGTAGTTGTATATAAAATTCGATATGAACAATTCGAGAAATTAAGACCCTCGTTACAATATTTTGTTGTTGCTATAATTATAATGCCGTGAATGCACTTTGAATTTTGATAGACATTTGCCAACCATCTTTTCTCTCTGCTTTATTTAAGTTTACTTGGTATATATTGCCATATACTATATTAGTAGTACTTTTAATAGGTATATTTATAATACTTATGATATTTAATTGTATTTCTTATAATATAGGTTGTTTTGTTCGTGATATTAATCGATCGCAGAGCGCGGGCTTGAAACGTACATAGTACGTCATTACACTTGGCGCGTCGTCCGCCTGTGGCAAGGAAAGTGATCGTCAATGTGGCAGGCACGTCAGCGCCAACTTTAGAGTTTCTCATTCGTTGTGTGGGCTACACTTCCTTTTCCTTACAAGAAGTGTCCTCACTTGATGACGTTGAGTTACATGCTGCCCCCATAGTGAATCCTGATCTAGAATGTGACAAAGTGTAGGAATTCCTATAAAAGACCTCCTAAGCCATCTCTGCCACCTCTTCTCTCTCTCTTCCTTTCACTTTTAGCTATCAACTCGTGAATCAATTTCCTATCAAAATACAACCAACAATAAACTTCTCGCAAACACCAAATCATCACAATGGAGTCTCTCAAGCAAGGTGCCAACTACGTCTCGGAGCAGGTCCAGAAGGGAACCAGCGGCGTTTCTAAGGAGGCCAACAAGGAGGTCGCCAAGGACGATAACTCTTCCCTAGGCACTCGGTAATTACCCTACCACGTTTGAATATGGCTCAAGTCGCATGCAACTAACACGCATTACAGTGCCTCCGCCGCCAAGGACGCAGTTGGTGACAAGATCAACGAGAGCTCGCACGGTGCCAAAGGCGAAGCCCACAAGCAGCAGATCTAAGCTGTCTCTGAAGAAGGAACGGATTTAAGGAAGCAGATATAATCACAGCTTTACTTGTTAAATGAAATGCAAACTTGAATACCTCTAGATAATAATACATTTCTTAACTTGTGCATATCGGACCAAGTAATAATAGTCTACATTAATGTTCAAGCAAGACACGTGATAAAATATTAGTTGTTCGAAGATTACAGCCTTGTATAATAGTATAACGCCTCTGCCTTAAATAATTAACGTATAAAAACAACAGATTTAATAACATCCATTGTTAATTTATTATGTTCATTCTCAACTTCAATCAACCACTGAGTTTTGGCGCTGCTTAAAGTAGCCAGGGTCCGAAGTCCAGGACCCGCGCTAAGCCTAAACCAGCACTCACTAGGGCGGTAAACTCTAGCAGAAAGCTCTCCGAAAAAGATAAACCAAAATAAATCCGCAGCTACGATAAACCCCCCCAAGGAAGAACCAATCCCAACCCCAAAACCCAACCACACACATGCCGAGCAAGAAATCCGGCGACATGTTCGGCAAGCGCAAGCGCCAGGCGCAAGACTCGCCAGCATCTGCGCCCGCCCCGAAGAAACAAGCCAAGGAGAAGAAGGAGACGAAGAAATCTGCAATTGCTGCTGCGACGAAGGCGGCCATTGAGGCGGAGCCGTTGCCCATACTCCCGTTTGTGGATCAGCCAAAGGGACCGGAACTTAAGCGCGAGGTGCAGCTTTATGATCAGCTTTCAAGCGAGGATGCGGCGGAGCGATTGGCTGCTGCTGATGCGGTTGTGTCGGGACTGCTGATGGGGGAGGGCGCCTCGGAGACGACGATGCAGAGGCATTTGGAGAGGAGACTTTTTAGGGGGTTGGCGAGTGGGAGGAAGGGCGCGAGGTTGGGATTTAGCATTGTGTTGACGGAGGTGCTGGGAGCGATGTTTGGGAAGGAGGATAAATACGAGGGATTGGGATTCGATAAGGTGCTTGAGATTCTCAAGCTCAAGACGAAGCCTGAGGGTGATTTGAGCGGACAGGAGGAGAAGGACCATGCGCTTGGTCTGCTCTTTGGGCTGCAGACTTTTGTGAGAGCTAAGATCTTGTTTGGAGGCGACGAGCACAGATGGACGGTCGTGTTCGACTCGCTCATATACCTTTGCGGCAAGAAGCCATGGCTGAGAGAGGAGGTCGGATGGGTGGTCGTTGAAGCTCTGGCGCAGATGTCTCAGAGCCAGGCCGAGACGACGCTGCAGAGACTGTTTGAGGCGGGTCTGGCTGCGTCGCCCGAGGGAGTCGGTATCTGGATCGCCGCGCGCCGTCAGTTCCCGGACATGAAGTTCCCACCGAAGCCGTGGGGGAGCAGTGGAAACCCGCTGGAGCACCTCAAATCGCTGGGGAAGGCGCTGAAGGAGAGCTCGTCGCCTGAGGGTGAGGGGCAGGCGAAGCAGACGGGGAACTGGAATCCGCAGCTGCACTTTGTGTGGGGTATGATCGTGGATCAGTACGTGGCTGGTGCGAGAGCCGGTGATGAGGATGTTGCGGACGAGTTTGAGAAGTTCTGGAAGGTTGCTGTTGATGGTGGGTAACTCCGCTGTTTGAGTTTGAAAGATTGAGGCTAATGATTTGAACAGAGAATCTCTTCTCAGCATCTGCATCGAGAGAGCGCAAATTCTGGGGTTTCCTTCTTTTCCAGAAGATGCTCACTGATGCCTCGGATTACAAGGAGCTGCTCGTTAGCGTTTTCAGCCCAAACCTTGTCCGCTGCCTCATCAACCACATGTCGCAAGAAGATCGCTTCCTGCACCGCGCAGCTGAGAAGAGCATCAGAGCTGTCCAGCAGATGACCGAAGCCCACCCTCACACTATCCCTACCGTTCTGCCCAAGCTTATCGGTGGCAATGGATTCTACAACTTCGACCAAGTTACAAAGACGAAGACCATTGATAAGATGCTCGGCTGGGCGTCCGGCAAGGATGCGGAAGCCGTCGTCGAGATTTTGCTCAAGCCAGCGCTGAAGATCGAGGGATGCGAAAGCGACAAGGACGCCGAGACACGCCGCCAGTGCTTCGGAGACTACTTACTCTCCATGATCCGCCGTGTTAATGTCACCGACGAGTCCGTTGATGCTACCTGGGTCAAAACCACCGGACTGCCCACCCTTGGCAGACTCTCATACTCCAAGAAGCACCTCAAGTGCAAGCCCGAGTTGTCGGAGGCTTCGAGGACCATGTTCCGCGGCCGCCTGACATCCGCTTTTGCCCACCTCATCTCTGATCCAAAGGGCTTCTCCTTCCCAATCGAACTGCTCCAGTCCGTCAAGACTGATGCCGTGGAGATGGAGGACGAGGTTGAGGCGGCTAAGGACAAGGCCCTTGCCACCATGGAGAAACTGCTCAAGAAGACTAAGAAGGCTTCCGAGAAGGAGAAGATCTCCCTCGAAGCCCTCGCGCTCCTCTACTCCCTGGTAGTCTTCCAGCTCCTCAACGGCGAATCTGACGCAGCCTCTGTCCTGGAAGAGCTCAAACTCTGCTACGACAAGCTGATCCGCGGCAAGGAGGACGAGGAGGGCCAAGACGTGTCCCAAGTGCTCGTCGAGATCCTTCTCTCCCTGATGTCGCGCTCCTCCCTGCTCCTCCGCAAAGTCGCACAGCACGTCTTCACCGCCTTTGCTGGCGAAATCACTGCCGAGGGACTGGCTCTGATGACTGATGTGCTCGGTGCGAGCGAGAGCGCCAAGGGCCAGCAGGCACTGTTCGACCAGAATGACGATGAGGAGGAACACGACCATGACCACGACGACGGCTCCGGATCCGACGACGAGCTCGACTCCGACGTGGAAATGATCTCCGCCAATGGTGACGCCGACGAGGCCGCCGAGGACGGAGAAGACGCCGACATGGCGGCCCTCGACAAAGCCCTCGCCGAAGCACTTGACACGCACCGCCTGGACGAAGACGCGGCCGCTGAATCCGAGTCCGACGCCGACATGTCCGACTCCGAGATGCTGCAGCTAGATGAGAAGCTCGTCGAGATCTTCGCGGCGCGCAAGAAGACGCCAAACAAGAAGCAAGAAGCCAAGGATGCGCGCGCCACCGTTGTGAACCTCAAGAACCGCATCCTCGACCTGCTGGAGATCTACGTGCGTCGCGCGCCGGAGAAGGTGGAGGCTTACGGCTTGGTGCTGCCGCTGCTGCAGTGTATGCGCGAGACGGGGACGAAGCAGGTTGGCGAGCGGGCACACTCTGTGTTGGCTGCTTTTAAGAAGGCGAGCAAGGGGAGCAAAGCGGAGGGAGAGGAGGACGAGGAGAAGGCTGATTTTGATGTGCTTGAGCGGATTGAGCTGTTGAAGGCGATCCATGAGGAGGCAGCGAAGGATGCGAGTCATGCGTTTGCGAAGGCGGCGAGCACGGCGAGTTTGTTGGTCGCGAGCAGTCTTTATAGGGTTGATAAGAGGCTTGTGAAGAAGGTGGCGGGTGTGTATCGTGATACGCAGGTGCAGTGGGTGATGGGGGAGAAGAAGGTAGCGGCTGGCTTCTTTGTTGATTGGGTGAACTGGTGCCAGAGCCATGCTGGAGCGGCAGCGGCGCAGTAAGGGAAAAATTATACTTGGGATGGCGCAGTCACTGTTAGTGTTTTTGATTTAGATGGCAACTTGAGTGTGCATAGCTTTGATTCGAGATAATGAACATCTATGCCCTGTATTTTTCACACAAGTGACCGATGCAAGTAGCTCTATAAATCACTCAAGGTTCAAACAATCCCATAGCTCTACCAAAAAAAGCAATAATCTTTATGAGTATTCTACATAAGCATACATTTCACGTGTGACTTTTCTCCCTCAACATGCCACCACTATTTAAGCCTTCCCAGCCCTCTTGGATGAAATGCCCGTGTTCAGGCTTCCGAGAAGGTACACGGCAACAAATAGACCCAGAACGCTAACGATGATCACAACCGGCTTCCTGAGGGCCGCTGAGAGGGGGTATTCGTAAGTGACGATGAGCTCGCGGTCGCGGACCGCGTCAACGAGGTTGCGCGCCTGCAGGGTGAGGGCGGTGCGGCCAATGGTGTCCATGAAGGTAACGTGGTTGGAGATTGAAGAAGAAACGATGGGGACCAAGGTCTCGTATTTGACATTTCTGGGCAGTGTTAGTGGCTTATTTAAAGCAGTCTGGGGGATTATCTTACGTAGCGCCCTCGGGAAGGATGACACGAAGCTCCACGAGCTCATATGTGACGCCCTCATGTTGCTTGGGGCCTTCGAGGAAGGGAACATTCAAGACGTAGCTATCGGTTGCCTTGACTGTCCTGAGGAACGTAGCAAGGTTTGCGTCCCACCCGATGCGGAAGGGGTAGTTCCAGCCACCGAAAACAGGATAACGGGGCTTAAGCTCCAAGTTGGCCTCGCGATTGTTGCTCCTGAAACGGCTGGTCGAGATGTTTCCAATGACATCCGTGTAGTAAGGAGTGAGAGAGCCCACGCGCAGAGGGATGTGGAGTGCCTTGATCGCGGTCGTCTCAGGGGTACGGTATTGCTGGTGCGCCCACTCAACGCGGTTGAACTGGGTAGAGAGGTTCGCGGCCTGGTTGACGATGGTGTAGCGCTCCTCGAATGCAATGTTTCCACCCCAGTGGCTGACTTCGATGTCTCTCTCCAGTCTGGAGACGTGGATCAGAGGTTGAGTGTGCTCGTAACGGACACGGACGGGCTGGGTAGTTCCCGCGGCCACCTTCTTGTACGGGCCGTAAGTAAGCTTTGAGCCAGTCTTCTTGGCAGAGTCTGCATTTCCCTCAACACCGGCGGTGTATTCTGGGACATTGGCACCGGGAAACTTGATTTCGGTCTCCTGTTGTGTGGTGGCATATGCGGATGGCCAGTATGCGGAGAACTCATAGACGAGGAATTGCGGGTCTTGCTGAGCGACGGCTGCTGGCAAAGGGCGCACAGACGAGAGGAACGCGTAGCTGATGCGAAGAGTCTGCTTCGCCTTTGGCGCCAATGGCTGGGGCAATTGGACCTTGTACAATTGGGTATCGCTACGAAGATTAGCCAGAGTTGATTGAACGCGTGGTCGAATAACCATACCTTGCACCATCAATGGAAACAGCCTCGAAGCTAAACGACGGGCTTGTCAAGTCTTTATTGTCCTTCACTTCCAAGTTACCAAGCTTCTCTGCTTGTGCGGTAGTGAATGGGATATAGTATTCATCTTGTGCCTCAGGGGAGACGTTCTCAATGACAACATTGACAACGTTCCTAGGGTAGCTCTTTTCTAGATTGATCGCTCGTACAATGTTCGTATTTTTGAATACTTGGGGTGGTGTGAATGTCGACGGGAGGATATTTTGTGCTGCGGCCGGCTTCGTTGTAGTCGACTTGGAGAGAGCTGCTCCAGCGAAGGAGAGGACGGCAGTCGCAAGCGACAATGCCTTTATGTTAACCATGCCGACAGACGGCTAAATATATACAGTCGCCTCAAAGATAGTCGTTCGGAAGAGAAGGGTGGATGATCGTTGTCGAGGCCGCCCAGTAGATTTGCCTGAAGCTCTCGTCCCAAGCTTCGTGGTACTTTCAAGGTGTCCTTACAGTTTAGAATTAGCCGCGTGCGCCGCGCAAGCTCCGTGCGCTTATCTCAATTTGGAGTTACCCGCCCAGAGACGCATGCTGAGTCAGACCCACACCTTAGCTTATCTGGCCAAGGCTGGGCCCTATGACGGTGAGAAGAGGGGCAAGATCCAACAAAACAAAACAAAACTCAAGACATAACAAACATTTTTTGTTGAGCTGCCCATATATCAAGCAGAAGGTTTCCCGCGATTAAACTCAAGCCGAGTTTGTGAATTTGCACATATATACGTCTTTCTATCATACTTTTACGCTAAAATCTGTAATCATGGTTGGCCTTGGACCAAAGAAGCCGCCCTCCCGCCAAGGTATGCTTCCGATTTCGCTCTTTTTCTTTATAGCGTGCCTGGGGAGCGCCAAATGCAATTGTGATGCGGCTCTTGGACAAAGGTTATCATTTTGGACCAAGCTCATTACAGGAATTGAACACACGAGACTGAGGTCATGATTCGTTCAGTCTCGTGGAGTGCGGGGTTATGGAGCGATTTCGCTCCGGCCTGAGAGCAATTTAAACAGCAGAAAAGAAACAGCCATGTTCTTATATTGTTCAATGCTGTCCCATTTGAGCTCCTCATTCGGCCGAGGCATGGTGCATCGCTTCCATTTGGCTTTGAAACAGTCTTATGTGTAAACCCACTTCCAAGCCATGGGCCCTGCCATTGTGGGATAGTAGTGGTAGACTCGACGGTTTATACGTGTTTATAGTGCAGCAGTGGTATTTAGAGGTCGGATAAAATCTAACGCGTAATAGGGTCGATCACCGATCTGCCTAAGGATCTAGCCGAGGAGGTCAAGCGCCTCGAGGGCATGTTCACTGTGCCACAGGAGAAGCTCAAGGCTATCACTGACCACTTTGTGAGCGAGCTGGCCAAGGGTCTTACCGTAGAAGGTGGAAGCATTGTATGTGCATCGAATTGTTATAAGTATGATGTCCGCTAATGCATCGCAGCCAATGAACCCAACATGGTGCCTGGGCTTTCCAGATGGAAATGAACAGGGTCGCTACTTGGCACTGGACATGGGCGGAACCAACCTCCGTGTTTGCGAGATCACTTTGACCGAGAAGAAGTCTGAATTCGATATTATCCAGTCTAAGTACAGGATGCCAGAGGAGTTGAAGACCGGTGATGCCGAGGAGCTGTGGGAGTACATTGCCGACTGCTTGCAGCAATTCATTCAAACCCACCACGGAGAGGAAGATTTGGAGAGCCTGCCGCTCGGATTCACATTCTCGTACCCGGCAACACAAAACTTTATCGACCATGGTATCCTCCAGCGTTGGACCAAGGGATTTGATATCGACGGAGTAGAGGGGAAGGATGTTGTCCCTCCATTTTTGGATGCGTTGAAGAAGAGAGTAAGTCGACCACAAGGGTCAGTAGTTGCACCAGCTAATAGTGTATAGGGTGTGCCGATTAACCTGGCCGCATTGATCAACGATACCACTGGAACATTGATCGCCTCAGCATACACTGACACAGCAATGAAGATTGGATGCATTTTCGGCACTGGATGCAATGCTGCATACATGGAGGACTGTGGATCTATTCCTAAGCTTGCCCACATGAACCTTCCAGCAGACATGCTGATGGGCATTAACTGTGAATGGGGCGCCTTCGACAACGAGCACGCCGTCCTGCCACGCACACCCTACGATGTTGTCATTGACAAGGCATCTCCTCGTCCAGACCAACAGGCCTTCGAAAAGATGATCGCCGGCCTCTACTTGGGCGAGATCTTCCGCACTGTCCTTGTCGACCTACACGACAACAAGCACGTGAGCATCTTTGACCAACAGAACATTGAAAAGCTCCGCAAGGCATACACGCTGGACTCTTCATTCCTCTCTGCCATTGAAGAGGACCCCTTCGAGAACTTGTCTGAGACTGCAGAGCTCTTCCAAGCAAGGCTCAACCTTGCGCCCTCAATGGCTGAGCTTGAGCTCATCCGCCGCCTTGCCGAGCTGATAGGTACGCGCGCTGCCCGCCTCTCGGCCTGCGGTGTCGCTGCCATTTGCAAGAAGAAGGGCTACGAGTCGTGCCACGTCGGTGCCGACGGATCCGTCTTCAACAAGTACCCCCACTTCAAGGAGCGTGGTGCGCAGGCCCTGCGTGAGATTCTCGATTGGCCTGAGAAGAAGGCTGGCGAGAGTGACCCGGTTGAGATTCTGGCTGCTGAGGATGGAAGCGGTGTTGGAGCCGCTCTTATCGCGGCGCTGACTCTCAAGCGTGTCAAGGCTGGCAACATGGCTGGAATCCAGCACCCAGAGAACTACAAATGAGCGTCTTTAGACGCCTAACAAGCAAGTGTTGTATTGACGAATTGCTTGAATTTGAGTTTTATGGTGTATCCCACTTGGAAATGGCAAAATTTGCTGGAATACAAGGGAACGCTGGCACCTTCGGGGTTACACAACTAAAAAAAATTAGGGGATACTTGGTATTGTCAGGCTATATAACCAGAAGAAGATTGGAGAACGCTTGGTATTGTCTGGCTATATAGCAGATAAATTGACGAATCTACTTCTTTTCAAGCCACAAGCACCACACTTTTCACCGCCGTGAAGTTCTCAACACGCAAACTTAGCGACGAGATTCTCACGCCCTAAAGCTGCCAAACCACCATTGACTTTTCATTCCCGCTTAATCGTCGCGCGCATATCCGTCAACCCATAAACGTACAGATAGGCAAGCGATATGTATCCAATGTCCAATACCTCCTCTTAACACCCTCCCATTCCCCCTCCCCCTCCTTCCCAAGACCCTCCTCAATAGGGACCTCCACCTCCGCCCACTGCACATCCATTCCCACCCCAGCAAGATCCATCTCCACTACACGCGTATACACATCATAGCATACCCTCCGGTCAGCACCCAGCCCATTGAAAAACCCAAATCGCCCCCCCTCTGCCAGCAACCCAGGCACATACTCTTCGAAGAACATTTTTAGCGCGCCGTAATCTTCCCCAAAGGTATCGAAGTAAATAGCGTCGTACATCTCTCCTGCCATCAATAGCGCTGGTGCAACATCCTGCCACCTGCCTGGCCAAACCTTATTCCTGCCCTCCTCTCCCTTAGCCTCCCACTTCGCCCCAAACTCATGGTCGGGCTTACGCAATAACTCGAGAACACCAGGATGTGCCTCGATAATGTGATGGGTGCTCGGGTTCTCAGCGGCGAAGAAGCCGTCTACGATGCCCATCCCGAAGCCGATGTTGAGGACGCGCAGGCCGGGGGAGGGCGCGAGGAGTGTTGCCGAGAGCTTCATGATGTCTGTTTCCCACTCCATCATGACGGCGTTGGCATCGGAGTCGAGGATGGCGGTGGAGGTCGAGGTTAGTTCTGAGGCGAGGTAGTCGCGGGAGTTGACATCTGTGGGGTCTTGGGGATCGAACGGCGCGGGGGTCTTCTCGTCTGTCGCTTTTTGCGCCTCAGATGCAGCTACTAATTGTGGTACTTCTTCACCAGTGGCCTCTGCATCACCTTCTTCCTCAACTTCGGACTCCTCTCCGCTTGACAGGGGATCGTAACCTCCCATCATCCCTAGTAGCAGCTCGGCTCGCACTCCAGCTTGAACAACCACCTCATAGACCCCCTTCCTCCCTAGACGCCACGCGAGACACCCTGGTGTCTCACCATTCGTGTCTAAATCATTCCAGATCGCGCCTGAGAGGAACAGTTCCGTGACCGTAGCTATGGCAGACGCCTCGATGTCTTCGACCGCGCCGGCGTCCTCACCATCACCCTTCTCCTCTCCAGAAGCAGGCGCAGCGGCAGCCGCCTCGGACCCTGCCGCCTCTTCAGATACAGGCCCACAGGCCGCAATAGCTGCATGCAGTGGCGTGAATCCTGTCTCTGGATCCTGAGCCGATGCTGCTCCCGGCACACGCAGGAAAGGTTTGAGGGCCGGGATGTCGTGGTTTGCGGCGTGCAGGAGGATGGTCTGCGTCGTCACGTCCGTTTCGGGGGTAGCGAGAGGGTCGATGTCTGCCATGGCGGCGTGTGAGTTTCTTTTCCAGGGGTAGGCTTTGAGAATGGCTGGTGTAGGAGGCTGGTTGGAGGGGTCCTGGTGGAAATTTACGGATTTGGTGGAAGGGAAGGCGGTGGGAGATGGCAGAATGGCGGGGCGGTGAGGGGCAGAATGCGGGGGAGGATTGGTGAACGGGCTTGGCTTGTGTTACCTTCGGAATGAGATTTTGTAAAGTATGGAGGTGTTTGGAGGAACGGGGTTTTGTATACGGGTAGAGTGTCTGGGGTTCATTATGTCCTTGGGCTACTATCATTCTTTAGGGGTCTTAATTCTTCGTCAGCCAAGGCGCAGACCACACTTTAGATCCGACGTTACCTACATCCACCATTGGCCTCAATCCGCCCATTTACTTTACGAGTGAGCGCCTTCGTGATAAAGACATAGACTGAGAGTATGAACGCGATTAGAGTAGAATGGTATCATTGCCACGCCCCATCCTCCCACAACCGGCCCTCCACACATCTGACGCCTGCACCGTGAAATGCCACCGCTACCACCCATAGTTTACTTCTCTCAGTATCAGCTGGTTTCTATAAGCCGATTGCGCCCTTCACTGCCGCCCAGAACGCTATGCCCACTATGAGTGCCACGCCAGCCCAGCCAGGGAGTCAGTTCTTACTCTCCGGGGTAGGGGGATATTTCACCCCATTGACATCGACTACGCTTGTTAGAAATGTATGCGGGGTGGTGCTGTTCACTGCAGTGAGGCATGGAAGGAAAACTGGAGAAAGAAGGGACGCAGTGGAGACAGGGTACCAGGGAGGACACTCAACTGACCTTTTGGCGTGCATTCGCACCACTCAGCCTTGGGGATGTTGTCCATAACAGTAGGGATATGTGAGCCGCAGCCCTTCCACGTCTTCTTTGTTGGGGAAGAAGGTAGTTTTGCTAGTTCATAGTTCAGTACTTATTTAAGCAATAGTTCTGCATCTTGCAGATACCGAGATGGGAGAGGAAGGGGAGGGAGATAAGACATACAACACTCCGGACAGATGACAGAATAACACATTGCTTCTATTCGACCTGAATATATCTGCTGTCGGTGTATAGTATACTGCGTGTGTTGCAGTTGTTGCTGGTGATGAAAGGTGTTGGTAGTGTGTTGATGTCGGATTTGATGTTTGCACAGCGATACGGGTACACGGGAGTTTGGACGCCGTTGGGGCGCCGGTTCAAAGCTAGCGGGAGAGCGGCGTCATGCTTTGGGTCCACACAGACTGACCGTCGAACAGCCGACGACGGCGATCCAATCTCGTGATAAAATGATAAAATAATATTTATGGCACTAAACTCACGCCATACACGTCAAATGATGGTACTATTACCATACTATGGTTTGCCTCTACCTGTTTCCTTTCCCGTATCTTTTTTCTCTACTGCCATGTACTTTACTGTCCTTTCGCAACAATAGCAGCCAGTACCCAGTATCAGTGGAAGCCCTCCTGTTACCAGTTAAACCAGCCAATCTGCTGAAATCCTTTATTTGAACCCGTATTCACCAGCAAAACTCATTTGACAAATACAATGCCGCCTCCCGACTACCATGTGGCAATAGTAGAGGGAGGCTGGGAATCCTCTGACCAACTCCGAGAATCAGACGAAGACGAGGAATCAAACGAAGACGGAGAATCAGACGAAGATGGAGAATCAGATGAAGACGAAGAATCAGACGAAGACGAAGAATTAGATGAAGACGAAGAGTCAGATGAAGACGCAGAATCCTCTGACCCGCTCGAAGAATCAGCAGATGATGACTGGGAATCCTCTGGCCAGCTCTCGCAAATACCAAACGACGACCAGATCCCCTCTGTTGCACCTCCAGAATACTCATCAATTCAAATGGCGGACAATTTTGTGGCTGGGAGCAGCTACGAGCTCCAAGGAAACATAGGACAAGTACAGCGCGATAGGGACATTGAAAGTGGCCAGCGAATGGCAGTGAAAGCCTATGAAAGCTATTGGACAAGGTTTTGTAGAGACATCACGATTGAGAAGGCTATAAATTTCGCGAAGTTCACTCTTGCTGGTGTCTTCGGTCTCGGCATCGCTATTGTACTTGGAATTTTGTTGTATGATGTAATTGTATATTTGATAAAAAACCGCCCAAGAACTTGAATGGATAACGTGGGCTACTCATTTTTATATTGCTACTTATGTATATCCAACGCCCTGAGAAGGCAGATTATTTAATCAGAACTCCCTATATTCTTATATCCACAAAACCAGCACAATCAAATCTTGAAATAATACTATTATTTCACACAAAAATAAGGACACAATCTACCCGTCTTATTATGGTCTGTGATTTTGAGGCTGTAGTAAGGGTTGGTGCTAAACTAGCCAAGGCGATAATATCAGTTCACATAACCATTTCGGGCCATTCACCTGACAGTTGCGCAGCCGAGTGTGATCCATCCAGTAGCAGCATGATAAACTAATATAGCTTCGTACTAAACTCGCGATGTGTATGTCAAACTTTAGTAATATTTAACATTCTATGGTTTGCATCTCTGTGTTTGCTTTTTGCTCTCTTTTTCCTCATTTCAGAGACCAGCACTGAGCATCATTTGAGCTTCCTTCTATCAACCAAGCTACTGAAATATTCTATTTTAAAATCTCTACATAGCCCAGTTATCAACCAAACCTGCAAATAATGTCATCCTCCAACTGGCGCCCGCCAACTGTAGAAGACGGCTGGGAATCCTGCGCCTCGGACACAACAGACCCAACAAATACTCCCATCATGCCACCTCCAAAGTATTCATCATTTCAAATAATAGACAGCGTTGGGGTGGGGAGTAGCTGCGCACTTCAACTGGGACAGGGTCAGCGCGAGAACGGCTTAGAAAATGGCCATGCCCAGTCCGCGACGCATGGGCCGACCTGGCATAAGAAGGTTTTCAGCCGCATTCCAGTCAAGAAGATTTCCAGTTACATCACACTCGGAAATATTGCCATATTCATTGGAATATCTTTCGTTGGATTCCTATTCCTTTGTTTGGCTATTGTAATTGCAGTTCTATGCTGGAATATGGTAGTCGTTGTTATAGCAAACCGAGCCAGATTTCCCAGTAAGGATGATTAGAGTCCATGGTTGGTGGCTATATGTGCGTGGGCACGGCACCATGAATTCAGAACATCACATTGAAAGTGTTTTAGAGAGCACTAGGTTTCTCATGTCCAGATTAGTTACAATACCAGAACTGTCAAATCCATACAATGCAATATTTACACCACACATATATAAAGCTTGCAACACCCCTTTGGCAAGCCTCATGACGTGATAATTTGAGGCTATAGTGTTTGCTAAATTAGTCACAATGAGCGACACCAGGCCATATCTTCCCTCGTCTCATGCCGACCATCTTCTTCTCTCTTGACTTTCTCTGTTTCTTCTTCCATGCAGAATAATCATAATCGCGCTACTTCCTAGTTTATCGCTATGGCTCCCTCCAAAAGCATCTCTAAAGACGCCTCGCAGCCAGCCCCCGAAGACCCCCCTCCACAGTCACACTGTACGGCCATCCAGCCTTTGAGGCATTCTGAACGGGATCTCACATACAATGAGATACATTGCCGACAAACGCAGATTAATCTCCGCCACTAGGAAATCTGGCTCGCAAAAGCTGAGCGCGACCTTCAAGAGAAGCCTTGGTGGAACCTTGGTTTAGCCGTTTTCTGCGGCGTGATGATGCTTTGCCTCGTGTGTGTAATTGGAACACTCACTGTGTGTGCTTATAATGGTAATGGATGGAATGAGACTTAACAAGCTGAACATAAATAAAGCATTGGTTCTGGATTACCTGAGATATATAAAAAGAACCGCCCATTGTTCAGATGGCCTGACTTATTGAGACTAAAATCAAGCCACCAACTTTGTGAGGGCCGCAGACATCAGCCCACTCCTGCTTCTCTTTCTTTCAAGAGCCTCTCGGATTTGCTGCATAAGCAAACCTAGCAACCTATGAAAAACACTCCAGACGCTCGAAAACACAAACATTAGCAGGAGGCCAGGGAGGCATTTTTAGGTTGGGAGAGCGTAGGATAGAAATTATATTATACAATACATGCTCTGTTCATGGTATAATAATCTCAAGGGTCTAATAATCCGAAGATGGTGTCAGAAATTAGTCTCTTTCGGCCTTCCCCTTCTACTTCCTCACCTCTTGAATATTTCTTTCATTTCTCACTTCCTTTTTCTTCTTTAATATCTCGCCCAAACAATATATCAAATTCTTCGCTTTAAAAAAAGCCCGAAGAACTTCAAACGCTCCACCATGGCTAGCTACAGAAGCCCATTCGAATCCCCACCAGAGTCCACACCAGAGTCTTCCCCACCATCCACACCTGTGCATACGCTACAGCCCTCACCTGAGGCTACACATTATTATCCACCTTATTACACTCCTGTGTCTACACGTCATCCCTCTCCACAGCCTTCGCTGCAATCCACGCCAGAGTCTACAACACAGCATACACCACAGACAATCAGGGGGTCTACACCTGTGATTATGGAGCAGCCTATATCACAGACCATGCCACAAGCCATATCACAGACAACACCACCTACTACACCACAGAGTACATCACAGCTTCCACCTCAGCCTACTCCACAGTCACCACAGCGGACAACTGGTGACTCCTCAACTGCGCGGATGGAGAATCACTTATTGCCTGAAGCAACATACGAGCAGATCGTTGTCCGACAAGCATACATTGACCTTGAACGGGCGGAGCTTGGACTAGAGTGCCAGAGACAGTTGGCAGCAAAACTTGAGTTTACTGCTAGTGTGTTAGTGGTACTCTTGATGGTCGTTACTTTGAAAATATCCTTACTTTTGGAGCAAATGTGGGTGGTACCATTAATCGAGACTGTTGGGTTGGTGGAGGCTAAGGTTTGATGGAGGCGGGATTTAACTCGATTTGACTGATAGCGTTTGACTTGGTGGAGTTCGGAAACTGCGATGTACGCTAAAACGTGTGATATATGGTCTGAGGTTATTAGACTAATTGCAACCATTGAACTTTGGAAATATACTAGATATTAGCTCCTTTATAGTCTATCTTTGTCGCCTTCCCATTCCACCTCTTATTTTTCTCTCCGCATCCCCTCTCCTGCTTTCTATTGCTTCTCCCCATATATGGTACCGAATCACCGACACCCAAAACTCTTTAGCTTATGAAGGGTCGCTCAAAGTTCTAACTCATCACTATGGTCACGTTTCAAAGCAAATTTGGGTCTTGATTGGCATTGGGGTGCCATCACAGTATTTTAGTTGCCGCTTCTCCACGAGTTGCCGTCTTCACCTCGAGCATTTTAGGCTCCAATTGGCACTATACTGCTTATGGTTCTCCGGAAAGGTAATACAAGGGCAGGGAAGCTCGACGGAAAATGCATACCAAATGCACGTTGCATGTATGATTTACTATGTTTCGACAATTGTATACCAGAGCAGAGCCAATAACGCATTATCTTGTGGTAAGTTGGCTGTAAACATGTTAAGCGCTTCAATTCTATTCGCTCCTTTGATAAAAAAGCAATAATACATGGTGTGTTACGTATTGTGCCTTCTAGGTTGCTGTGCATGTGCATGACAGCCGCAACCACTTTTCGCTCCGCTCTTTGAGGGATATATGTATGCGTCGCCTGCTAAATCATCCACGAAGCCAGTTCGGTGTTGCAAGTAGGCCGAGCGATATAATTTCGCACGCTTTGTTGACATCCAGTTCTCGAGAGGTAGCAAAACCAATAACGCCGGGGTCACCGTCTCCCTTGGGTGGCTCACAGCGTTACCTCCCTTCAATTAACTGGGTACTGTCGCGCATTGCGATGGCGTTCGATCGATCCGAAGAGCGCGCTACAAACCAGGAGGCTTTGGATGGCATTCTGCCTGTCCCCGGTCATATCGAAGTGCCCCCGAATCCGCATAGCCAGCATCACCCTTCTCGTCTATCTGAGGACGGCACCCAAGATTCCGGAAATGAGGAAAGACGCGGTGACACAGAAGAAGATGCGAATGAGAAGCAGAGTGACAATGGAGAACAAGGCGAGAATAAAGCGGAAGGGGACAATCAAAACGACGGAAACGAAACAAACAGCACGAACGAAGAAGGCGACAGCAAAATTGAAGAGAAACAAGAAGACGAGAATGGTGCAGAAACTAGGAATCCACACGAAGAAAGCGAAGCAGACGGAAATCAACGAAGTCGGGATGATGCAGAATCTGTGAGTCAACAAGACGTGCAGGCCGCCAAGACCAATATCGCAAGTATGCCTGAATTTGGAGAGGTTATTGGATTTGGCGACAGAATACCTGATAACTCGATTTTTCCATTGCTATTCACCCAGTCCTACCTTGAGCAGTTCAAGCCAGATGAGGTAAAACGCAGGATAGAGGCTATTTCGGCGTACTCTCAAGCAGCATCGCAGTTGGGTAGCTTAGTGAAGCTTTATATTTTTGATCTCCAGGTATCTGTTGGTATGGATATGAATATGTACGAGCGTCCAATCAAGATATGTAAGTTATCACGCTCTATAAAAGGCCAAACTAACAATTAAACGAAGCCATAGAAACTGAGAGCCTACATGAAGGACATGAATGCCCTATATATTATTTGAAAGGCAGGATTATTCCGCCAAGGCCAGACAGATTTATATCATATGGTAGAATACTGTCTGAGTATTTCCCTACTACTAAATACAAGTGCTAACGTAGTGTAGCATATTCGAAGGGTGCTCTCAACTGGCTGAGAAGGTCAACTCGACATCTTCTCATAAGATTTGCCCCTTGATTTTCTCAGACAGACATTACATGTCTTATTCTGAGTTCATGCTTCGCAAACTTGCCAATTTCCATGTTAAATGCGAGGAACGACCTAGAAGTATTAAACGTGGCGTTGAAAACAGCTCTCGGTATATTTTTCACACGACGTTCTTTGAACTACAACAGTCGCCTACAGAGGAGGATTATTGGGCTTCTGGGCGTTTATATTCTCTCTACAATGCTAACAGAAAACCGTTCAGGAAAGCATGTATTACGGTAAGATTCTAGAAAGATTAATGGGGTATAAGTTTTTGTTTTCGTTGTACAGAAAAAGCTGACGCTATTTACTAGATATGTTCTTTTGCTTTAGAAAAAGAATGGGCTATGGCTATATTAGCACCATCAAATTTCTATAGCACGCCTGGTTTCCGTCCAATTGTGAATGCCTATGGAACCGTGGAAGTCGCTGAACAGTTTCCGTTAAATTTTGAATTCCCTGCCGTAGATCAAGAAGAGTGCCGGGATACACTGCTGCAGGCGATTACCAAATCTGTTTCCATCATCGTTGACCACTGGCAGAAGCTCTACGACGAAGTCCAGAAAGAATGCAATAGCGAAAATGTCAGTTTTATGGATGGTGAACAATATGTGCATCTTTTATACGACGACGGCACTTTTCGGAGATCTAGATTCTATTTCTGGGCTATTGGATGTTTGAATTCATTTGAGCAAAGCGTAGCTGAGACGCTATGGGAATTGGCTATGTTTCGAATAGAAGTTGATGAGAAGAGCCCGCTTGGGGAGCGGGTGGCCGCTGGGAGTAGCGAATTCAAAGACATCTATAATCTGGAGATGGAACAATTTGACCAAGGATACAAAAACCTCGAAGGCATTCGTGATCAACTGGTAAAAAAGCGGGATGAGATGAAAGTATTGCGCGACGGGGTATGCATTCTAAATTCATGGCCCTTTTTACATACGTGGAGGTCAAAGGCCAATATAGGGACTGTGCAGAGCTATAGAATCCCTGGGGTTTTCAGAAGAGTGTATACTTTTCTACATCATATTCTTTGCTCAGCATAGTTCCTATGAGGATTCTTCTCCCGTACATATGCGGTGATTCTGTGGCTAATTATTTTAGCTGTTTAGTGCGAGCAGCGTGATGGAAAGCCGGCAGTCTCGAATTCTTGGAGAGAACGTGCAGCTGCTGGCTTTTGTGACAATATTCTTTCTTCCCCTAGCTTTCAGCGCTGTAAGTGGCTCATACAACGTTTTGTAAGCAAATGCTAAAGCTTCTAGTCACTGTGGAGTATACCTGGCGTTAATGAGAAATACCCCGGAATCACGATACCAGGTGCATCTGCTGCTGTTATTGGGTTTATCACTTATTTCATCGTATTCAATCTGAACCTACTCATATCAGGGCTTCACCGTTTATTTGCTACTCCCCGCGATTTTCTACTGAAGAAGATGGCGGCTGAAAAGAGCCCCAAAAGCGTTGCTGACAATGCAAATACGACGGAGAATAATGATAAGAGACCCTCAACGGATTGGCCAAGGAGAGCCAAGGCCTTTGAGGTATTCCCACGTCAAGACATAGGCCCGAGACCATCAAACTGGCTGCTTCTTTTTTACGCTATTCGGCTACTCATCATAAAAGTGTTCGATCTTGTCATTGGCCTTTTGGCATGGCTTCGGGGGATCATCGCACCTAATCCCACAAACAAGGTAAGCAGGCCAAGCGTAGAATAAGACCAGATGCCTAACAACTCACAGGACACTGATACTGAAAAGGCGGACCGCGTTCCATCTTGAATAAGAGAAGGCATTTGTGGGGCGGCCTTGTTTCGATAGGAACAGTGTGTAGCAGTCGGGCAGAGCGTGGGAAGTAATTGTCGATTAAATATTTATAGCAACTAATCAACTCACGTCTTGGGTAGCTTGGGCCTATGGTTATCATATCGCGGCCTTTCGTTGGTTCCCGGGAATGAAACTAATAAGAGGAATTCCATACGTATAATTTTCGCTCCAGAACTCACCTACGCATGGCTAGAGACTGGGCTGGAGGCGAATAAAAAGTATATGGGAATTCAAATTATTGTTCGTGGCACGCGCATCTTCTGCTTGAATATTCATGGTGGTGATTATAGTCACGTCTGTGACTAATAGAAAATGTATGGTGCGTTGCTCATGGTCATTAAAAAATTGGGCGTTGAATCACCCCCTATATATTACGCACAGGCTATCACAGAAACATAATCAAAAACAGCTCAAACTCCAACCTTATCTCTCACCGAGCCCCCTCCAACAAACCCCTTCACAGCCTCCTTCTTCACCTCCCCACCCC
>JPJZ01001571.1:0-25967 GCA_000750815.1 Pseudogymnoascus sp. VKM F-4516 (FW-969) | reverse complement strand
GGCGGATGGAAAAGGTTGGGTGGGAGGGGAGGGCAGCGGACCAGTGGTGGGTGAAGATTTTGGGGGTTTTGGGGGTGGTGGGTGCTGGAGTTGTGGGAAGTTGAGTGGCCATTGTTGCGATTTTATGGCCAGAGAATAGAGATGACGATGGAATAAATATATATATACTATAGAGGGGAATTCTTTACTTCAGAGAGATTTGTAGTTCTATGTTATTACAGTTGTCGTTTGTGTTGTTAGATGCTAACGTGAGTCATATTAAGATGAAAATAACTAGTGTTATTACTAGGATAAGAGAGAATACGCAGAGAATAGACAGCAGGAGTGTAAGCTCCTTCCTTAAATGTATTTATGGGGGAGTCACAGAATGCTATATACATCAAAAGTTAGGGCCGGAGTTAGAGCTGGTTCAGCACCAATTAAAGCCGCCTCAAAACAGCGTCGTCCGAAGCTGGCCGCCACCACCGAGTTAAAGATATAAGTATCGCAACACTCTACACCACCCCATTCTTAGCTAAAAAATACAATTACTTCGTCCGCTCGATCTATACCCATCCGGTCTTGCCCAAAGTCAGAAATATCAAAACGACTCGCAAAGACCAACAATAGGAGGAACGCCCTCGGTCCATACACCAATTACACTATATGTCACAGTATATACCGAAAAACATGTCCAAACATGGGAAACACTTGTCTTTGAGATTTGAGCCGTTTCCTGTAAAGTTATTTCAACCCCTTTGACAACCTAATGTAATGGTCTATACTTTAACCCTCAAAGCAAAGCCAACTAGGGTAAACCGGGCCAGAATTAGAAACAGAACACAGGCTACCATCATTACACCTGCGAATACTTGGAGCCCCCAGAAGGTCCCCTGTTGCTGGCTGAGAATTGCGCCAGCAATGGGACTACCTGTCAGTGTCGCGACGCTAATACAAGTAAAGAGGACCCCCTGCCTCACACCTATCTTCGTGATATCGGGGGAGATCTGGCCCAGTAGTGCCGGCACCATTCCTACAAAAGCTCCGGACGCAAAGCCATATAACAGACTGGTGACAACGTAAACGGCCGCGGAGTGAGGGGCAAGCAGAGTTCCAGGGAGCCACATGACGAGAAGCACCAGTGCCGAGAAGGCGCACATGGCAATCATAACGTTAAACCGACCATGCTTGTCGCCGTAGTATCCTGGTAAGATACGGCCAGGCAGACTGTCCAAAATATTAGCACTGAACAGAAAATCAAATCGGATCGAGGAGTACAACGAACCTTCCAGCATTCAGGATTGCAAGCAAGTAGCCAGACAAATCGGCATCTATACCATTCTTCCCTGCCTCAAGCACAATGTAGTTGATTGGGATGAACATGGCAAAAAAGCCGCAGGTCACTGACAACATGAGGAGTACAAATGTTGGTTCCGAAAAGGGGTCGGTGTAGTCGTTGAAACTGAAGGGCCTTGGAACGGGCTTTATCCTCGAGCGAACCATCAGGTTAGCTATGATAAGCAGAGCTAAAACCACAAATCCTGAGATGCGCAGCGACCATCCGAAGCCTACTGTTGGCAGCAGTCGAGCCAATAAAATAGGGAACACAATGCCACCTAGAGACGAGCCGCTCGCCACAATTCCAAAGGCAAGGGCGCGGCGCTCCTGAAACCAGGTGGCTGTGCACGAGAGCCCGGCGTAGAAAACAAAGCTCGCTCCAAGGGGGCTACAGATGCCTTGGGCCAGTATAAATTGGTAATATTCGGAGGAGATCGACGTCATCATTAGACCGAACACATGTAAGAATGTTCCAGGGATAAGGAGCCACCGAGGTCCATAGTTGTCAAAGACCTATTTGGGTCTCAGCTTTTTTGAGTGGCCGTATGTATGCATGTTTAACACTCACCTTGCCAACGACGAGTCCAGTGGCAAAGAGAACAGAAGGTTCCAATGAAAGGATCCACGAAATGCTGGAAGAAGAATAGTCGCGTAGCTGATGAGTCTCATAATAGTCTTGGAAATTGCCACTGGCTGCGAGACTCCAATTGTGTTAGGGATTTGTTTATATGGGATCTTGAATGCGGCTGAGATCGTACCGTTTACCCAACCAAATGCACAGAAAAGGCAGCACCACGCGCCAAATACCACAGACCACGCTGCAAATCCTCCATCGAGGCCGTTTTCTCCCTCTTGCCTACATTCTGGCTCCTCACATCTCTGTGACTCTTTTGATTCAGTGAGATCTTCACTCGGCTCCTTGACAGTTTCCATCTTGGACTGTGACGGAAATCCCCCAACGACAGCACAGCTGAGAGTTGTAGGAGATGTAGACAGGGTGGTATAGTTCTGCGAAGCCACACATCGCCCCAATCAAGAGAATTGCCATACATTTACTCTGCGGTTTAAGAAAAATACACTCAGATTTACCAAAGTGACATTAGCTTTACTCCACATGTTTAGCTAAGCACTACAACCCCGGTCCGTGGTTGTTAAGCACGCAACACCTGCCTAAATCGGATACGATCCTCGTCAACTATCGTAAAGCAGAACATCGACTTTACGCTGTAGCAACGAAAAATATTGATAGAGAGTTACTACGCAAGATGGACCAACTGAAGTAAATTCTAGCTTTAGGTTTCTGTTATAATATTTACTATGTAGATATACTTTAGTTGTTGCTGTGAGTAAACAAATATAGCCTCTTTGGGCTATTCATGTTGGTCGTCGTCGGGTCTACCGATTAGAACTTCAGCTTCAGATCGCATCCGAAAGCAGATTCTCATTAAAGGCCAGCCACGTAGTAGTTGTAGTTACAGAAACCGCCCTGTGGACCATCTGAAACATCCACTTTGCTAGACGCTGAAGCAATGACAGCGCCACTCTGATCCAGAATCTCGAGTTTCTGTGGGCCGGTTACCATGCCTCCGATTGCGTTGTAGTTCAGGCCACCGTGGGCCGGAATATTGCTTATAACCTGGCCACCGCTAGAGACTTGAATGCTCGCTCCTTCAGTTGTGGGAGGAAGGACGACAGCATAGTTGACAGAATCTACTGCCGCCCCTGAGCCGCGCAGTGAAGTGTCACAGGAAGCCATGACGCCTCGGTACCACAGAGCGCCAATTGGACTGTCGCCGCTGGGCTTCATCTGACTAGCATCTTCGCCGTTTTTGAACGCATTGATGAATGAGGTGATCAAGGGCTGCCATCCATCATGAGGATAGGTCTCCGAGTTTCCATATTGAAGGATTTCCTCGGTGAGCCCCTCAGGCCAGCATTGGCCGATATAGTGGCTTTCCCCCGCATCATTCTCACACCAAGTTAGCTCGCTGAATAAATTTAAAAGGAATCAAAGTACTTACCCAAGTTATGACCTCAGTTAATTCAGGTGCCAGTGAGAGAATCTGTGTCATTCGTTCAGGCAGATTGACCTCGCCAGCACGGTACCAAGAATCGCCACAGCAGTGCTTATACTGAAGTGTGGATAATCCTGCGATATGTCAGAATATCGCCGACTTTGCTCGTCTAAGATTGGACACAGCTCTTCTTACCCATCATATAAGACTTCCCTGCCCCATCTGCCGCTTCCTTAATTGACGCATCCTTCGCTGATGTCACATTTACTGGGCTGTCAGAGGCGCCGGGCCAGGCCGTTTCCCAGGTGAAAACACCATCGATTGCATCGCCCCATTTTTGGAAGAACGCGGTAGGATCGTTGTAATAATCCGCGTCGCCCTCTAGATTGGGCAGTAAGTAGACGTTGTTCGTCTCCTTGAAGTTCCTCCACACATCCGGGCCGAGGGAGCCTCCACTGTACGACGAAACCACTGGGAGATTGTCAGGCCCATAAGTCAAGTATGCAGCCTGGTCCCTCCAGAGGTTGAAAAATTCCTGGTGTGCTGCGATGTCTCCGGCAGCGTAAAAATCAAAACTGAGAAACAGTTTGAATGGCTTATCTTTAGCGTAATCAAACAGCTGCTGCATCGTGTCCTTTGAAAAATCCGCCCCTGGGGCTCCAACATTGACTGCAAATGCATCGAGTCCTACTGCTATGGCCTGGTCAATGTCTTGTTGGGCGTGATCAGTAGTCGAATCGATAGTTGAGAGCTATCAAGTTAACTACTGCTCAACTCTATAAATGCAAACGTGGATGCTCTGGTAGGTTATAGAGTCCGAGGAGGCATACCATGTAGTGGGCAAACACCGATTTAGCGTCGACCACTGAATGAGACCACCAGCTTGATGCAGCAGCGGCCAAGCATATTTTTACCGAAGTTCTCATGTTGACGTTCTTGAAAGCAGACGTGTAGGTAGTCGTAACTGGGTGGCAATACTTTTCGACGCCCTTCGAAGTGGAGTGAGAGAAAATCCTCTTCAAACGTCCATGCCGTCAAATATATAGGCTTTTTGCTAGTTATTTTAAAACTGTGGATATAGTAGGACTGCTAAAGATCTACGACAAACTAAAAGCAGTAAAATGGCCTTCTTAGTCAAAGGGCCGATGCCTTAATTAATAAAGTAGCTTGGCCTAAGCCCTTTAAGCATAACCCCGCGACTAAGATTTGCATTAGCCCTACTATGTAATAGCACTCTAAGGAACGCCAGTGATGGTCATGTATTCACATCCGAGCGAGAAAGGAAAGCGCGGTGTCGTTTCAAAGTTCCTTGGAGCAATCGGCCCGTTATCTGGTACAACGAGTAAAAACTATTACTTATCAATACCGAGAATTCCATGACAGCTATAAACAACGCGCCGACAAAATCCATAATTGCCTAAAATCTGCATGAGGCTGCACGTCTAGATATGCGCGAAGTTGGAGACGCCCTTCGGCATAGATGATGGTTTAGATGGAGCTGTGGAGGTGAAAGAAGGGGTAGGCGGGCCTGGGGTCGGGCCGAGGTGGGGCCGAATACATGCCAAAACAGACCCTACTGCATGGCAGTTACAACACTCAAGTACGGCAATTAAGGAGAGCACCAATGGCTATAGAACGTGGATTTAGAAGCGGATGGCTGTTGACACTGGAGAACAGACGGCCTTGGTAACGGTGACGGCGCAGATTTGAGCCCAGACCAAAGAATCCATATTGAGGCACGGAGATGTGCATCTGTTTATTAGATCCACCTATGAGGCTGAGTTAGAGTTGCCTTGTGCAGCCTTGTCGGTTCGATGATTCTGTTTCCCTCGTACGAAACTCTGTCCTCATAGCGACGTACGAACCACTATAAGCATGAGGTTAATCAATGCTAATACTCTTGAGCTGGAAGAAATCTGGGGTGAAACCGACAAACCATATGCAATTCTCTCGCATAGATGGGAAGATGGTGAGGTCAGCTTCCAGAACATGCAAAACCTCGCTTTAGCATGTACCATGAAGGGATTTGATAAAATCCAGAAGTCATGCGAGCAAGCTATCAAAGATGGTTATAGCTATGTGTGGGTGGATACTTGCTGCATCAACAAGGAGAGCAGTGCCGAGCTCAGTGAAGCCATCAATTCGATGTTTCGGTGGTATAAAGCTTCAACTGTGTGCTACGTGTTTCTTTCCGATGTTAACTCCAATACATCTAATGGTGAAGCAATGAAGCTAGAGTTTGGATCGAGCAAGTGGTTTACTCGTGGTTGGACTTTACAAGAACTTATAGCTCCTCAATTCCTCGTCTTTTATGACAGGCACTGGGAGTTTTTGGGCACGAAGCAAACGCTCAGTACCTTATTGAGCTTTCAGACCCATATAGATGAAGCGATACTTAATGGGGAGTCACCATCTAATCGCACAATTGCTCAGAGGATGTCATGGGCATCTCATAGAGTCACGACGCGCGTCGAAGATATTGCCTATTGTCTGCTGGGCATATTTGATGTCTATATGCCGATGCTCTACGGTGAAGGAGAAAGGGCCTTTCTTCGCCTCCAAGAAGAAATCATCAGGCGATCAGATGACCATACCATTTTTGCGTGGCCTATACTTCGCGATGGCCAACCTGGCTTACTGGCTGATAGCCCAGCAGCCTTCGCCCATTGTCAACATATCCAGTCTATAACAGCACGCCAAGGCAATTCGCCATTCTCTATGACGAATCGTGGGTTCTCAATCAAATTAATGGCAACCCCCTTTATGGTAGACACGTACATTGTGCCGCTAAACTGTGTTGATGGCCGGCTAGTAAAACGCGGTGATATTATCGACGAGTACCGCAGTGGAATATTCCTTAGGAGACTGAATGAAGACGATCAGTATGCACGGATTAGATTTGGCGGAGAAACTTTCATGCAGTTGAAAGCTTCAATCTGGGATCATGAAGTATCAAAACGTCTGATAACCAAGCGACCAGTGCAAGAAATCGAAATAAATGTACGGCAACAGGTTATCAAAACCAACGAAGACGCCTACAAAGACCGCATTAACGGCTTTCGAATTATCAGCGAGCTCCTAGAGCCACCCAAAAAGCGCAAGGACCGTTTCAGCATCTCCTGGGATCCAGATGAGCGAATCGTGGCTATGAAGCCGGGTAATTTCGGTACTATGGGCTTCCTAGACTTTAGTCCACAAGGTCGTAACTTCAAATGCATCAGAATCGGCTTTGATTTCGATCATAACCCCGTGTGTTTCATTGCTAAGGGAAAGGGACTGAAAGAACTATCGGGTTTTCCAAATAATACTGATGTCTCTCAATGGTTGGAGGAGGAGCGAGCTCAGTATCTTGCAGGGATACACCAGCGAACTCCTTTTGACAAGTCTGCCTGGAGTTCAGTATACACCGGGGCTGCGGCGTCCGAAGTGCTACATCACCCGGGTCTTTGGGCTATAAAAGGGGATCGCATAAGTGGGCTTACAGTGTCTGTTGAGAACATGGTTTCTGTTCGAATTACACGAGGAGAGTTTCAAGATAAGTTGGTGTGGGATCTGTATATTGATGATATCGAGAAGGAAGGATTCAAATTCACACGGCCGAACCTAATAGTACGATAGAGTGAATTTGAGCTCACCCCAAAGCTATTAACCGAATCGTCAGTAGGCGATGGGGGCCAGCCTCTGTCGGTAAATACGGGGTTGTAAGGTAACAGACTGGGGCATTAGGTTGCATGTGGCGGAGCGGGTTAGAATAGATTCAGTCATTGTTATAGTGGGATATAATTCTCTTTGTTGTACTGTACGAAGAGAAATTCTCGCAGGGGGACGAAGGAAACCCTGGATTCTTGGTTTATCCCCCCCTGTTCTCTACTGGTTGAAACAGCCGAATCAGTCGACGCCACAAGCTCGTAAATGCCACCCGAGTTAGACATAAACTGTAGCTGAGGAGCAACTTAGTCGAATGGCTGGGTAAGGTGAGGTGGACCGGCTTCAGGGAGATCAAGAGACGCGTAAAACAGAAGACACCTTCTGTAGACGCTACCACTATCTAGAGTAGAGTTACGCGGCCAACTGTCTGTTCTGTTGGGCCGTGCCTTATTTCTCACATTTTGATTCCTTGTTTTGGAACCCGAACCCGCCAATCGCGTACGCGGACAAAGGGCGCTGTAGCGGACGCTAGCATTATAAACAATTACACTATAGCAGAATTGTAAGAAAACTGTAAACTCCTTTATAATACAACAGCATGCATATAAACTGAGAGCTGCTGGGGCCAAGATAGCCTCTATAGCTATTCTTGGGATACATCAGACCCTTATAGCATGGGGTCGCACAATAGAGTATATAGCCTCCCCTTTGCCACCTGATGATTATCGTTGTCTTCTCTCTCGTCAGTTCCTTTGGGCCCTTCATGCCAAAGTCTCCACGATACTTGCCAATATGCAGTCCATGTGCACTATTCTTCTCCTTTTGCTCGTCAGCACCTCTGCGGCGTACCTGGTTCCCAGCCCATCTGGCAAGTACAATGTCACATTGACGACTGGGCCCCTCATCGACTATGCCCGCAATGATCCAACACCTCGGGCATTGATGCTTTCGGTCTTTCAGCCAGCAAGATGCGCATCCACTGTGCCAGTCTCTTATATGCCCAACAAAACGGCCGAATTCCAAGGGCCATTTCTCCAACAGATCTTCAATATGTCAATCGACCTCACGCCCCTTTTCCTGGAGGCCCGCCTGCCAGTGTGTCCTGGCTATCCCTCCAGCTGCTCGCCCCTAGATGACGCTCCCATCCTACTCTTCTCTCCTGGATACAGCATCCCTCGTCTCTATTATAATGCACTGGCCTCCGCAATAGCCAGCGAGGGCTTTATAGTTATCACTATCGATCATCCCGGGGACGCTGATATCATCGCCTATCCAGACGGCCATGCAATCTACAACAACGACACTGTCCAGAGCTTACTTACCATGGAGGAGCATATACCCATTCGCGTCACCGATGCATCCTTTGTTATCGACCAGCTGAGCAACGCAACCGCCATAGCCGAGCTGCTCCCACACCGAAGGCCCCGACCATTCCCAACCGACCGCGTCGCCATGCTGGGACACTCTCTAGGCGGTGTCGCCGCCGTCATCGCCGCCGGCCAGGACACCCGCATTCGTGGCGCCATCAATTGGGATGGCACCTTCTTGGAGAGCCCATTAGAAGTGTCCCAGCCAGTGTTACTCATGAGCCACGGGATGGCGGATGAAAGCTGGCCGGAGACATGGCCGCTGCTAAAGGGGCCAAAACTGTGGGTTGACATAGCGAACACGACGCATGTGGCTTTCTCGGACGTGCCCACGCTGTTGCAGGCGGCTGGGCAGGATGCAACGGAATTAGCGGGTCTAATGGGTACGATTGCGCCGGATGAGATGGTGCGGATCTTGGTGGCGTATACGACCGCGTGGATGAATGGGGCGTTTGCAGGCAAGGAAGGAGGGCCACTGTTGCATGGGCAGGAGCCGTGCAAGTTCCAAGAGGCCTCAGTCGTGATGAAAGACAACTTTTAAAGTGATGGTAGACGTCTCACGTAGGGCACATACATAGAGATGTCTTTTCACGCCGGGTAAAGAATATAAAGGAGGAGAAAGCTCAGTGCTGTCAATATTTTTATTATTTTGCGCTGCGGTCTTAAATTTTCCTCTCGGCCTATATACACGGCTTCAAGCCCTTTATACAAATATATATAAATATGAGACTTCCCAGGCCAACCCCCTTGACTGTTATCTGCAGCGGAATTATGGGGCTATTTAGCATTTGTCCACTGAGGCGCTTCCCGTGATGTCGAGCACGATGTTGGTACCACAAGGAGACTCGAGGACAGTGGTGCCATCAACTTGAAGATGGAGCTCAATGTCATCGGTGTTTGCAAACTCGTCACGGGCCGAGATGCGGACCTCTCCACCTCCACTGACGGTTCCATCAAGGACGGTGACGCTGTAGCAGTTCTCAATGAGAATAGCGTTGTTCTCAGTGTCAGAAATAGAAACAGTGCCGATCTCAGCGCCACCAGACTCCGAGACACAGAAGAGGCCACGGCCGCCACCCTTGGCGACGAGCTTGTCGACAAAGACGTTGGTCTCGTATCCGCCGTTGAGCTTGCCGTTCTGGTTCGCGAAACGCAGGGCAGCATATCCAGTGCCGGAGGCGACGTTGTCGGCGTCGACGAGGCCGACCTTGGCGTTGGTCGTCATCTGGAGAAGCAGGCCACACTCGCCGACGTCCTTGGCGATGACCTCGTTGATGGTGAGGCCGTCGATGTTCCAGGTCTCGACAGCGTGGCTACCAGCTCCTGTTACTTGGATGGAATCCATCTTAACGTTGGTGTTTGCAGCCTCGTCGCGGTCAAAGCGGATACCAAGGCCACCGCTCAGGTTCATGACAATCTTGCCCAGCGATAGGTCGGTTGTGCCGTAGAAGTGCATGGCAAAGTAGGGGGCGCCGGTTAGGCTCAGGTAGGGGATCGAGACGCCCTTGGTGTTGAGTGACTCGATACCACCCTTCCCGGCCTTGTATCCCAGATCAATGGTGCCGCAGCCCTCGAAGATCTTCCCGCTGTCGATCGAGATGACGTTGGTGCCAATGGAACCCGACGCCATCACGGCGACACGCTCGCCGCTGGCGATAGCGCTGAGCGCGGCATCGATGGCAGCGAAGTAGTCTGAGCCGCTGTACACACTGGAAGAGCCTTTGGTAGCCTCGTATGCACCTTCGGAGCCCGTCACCGTGGCCTCAGGTGTGCCGGCACCGCAGTCAGCGGCGTTGGTAAACGATACGAGGGCGAGCGCCGCCGCGAGGATGGATAGTTTGGCCATGGTTGCAAATGAAGAGTTTAGTTTGGTTGCCGTCTTACTTCTCTTTGTGCTGCTCCAAAGGCCATGACGAGGGCAACCTCTTTATACACATAACTGATGTTTTTCTCGCTCCTGTATAATCCGACGGTGTTTTGTTCCAAAGTAATTACGGGGTATCAGAGCCCGTACGCGCTATATGCTTAATATGCCCCCGCATTCTCCCCAATCTATGCCTTACTGCCAATCCTGCCAAGCGTCCGATCTTGCCGCTGTCTAGACGTAGATGTCGATCGTCAGTTCTAAGTGGCGCGATATTGTGAGAACTTCTGTTCGTGTAATGAGAGTGGCTCGGGTGAAAGCATGCACAAGACATATATATTAATAGAGACTCTATGTCAGTTAAATGCTGGGGGAGTTCACTGGGGTTAGCTGTCACTGTGCAGTAAAACACTCCGAAGCGCCACTCTATTTGGACGAAGTGGTGCAGTGACGGAGGCGTCATAATTGCATACGAGAGTGATATATTAAACTGGATAACTGTGGGAAATCGATTATCCACGTATGGGCGAAAGCGATTCAAAGATCGACGTCTGCCAGCATGACAAAGTGAACGAAATAGGCAAGCGTGTTGTGGGGTAAATAGACTTAATGCTGGGCTCCCGCCGGCTGCCACGATATGCCACCGGCATGCAGATTGTGGAGAGCCGGTTATTGACTTTCTGACAATTATATGCCGTAGGGTAAAATTGAGCTAAGGAGTATGAATTGATGGAATACAGATCTAATCAGTTCCACATCTGCTGTTGCAAAGCACCTAGCGAAGGAGGCAATCACAGCGAGCGTTTCAGTTTCATGATTCTTATGACAATCACTTCTAAAGTGGTCCATACACACCGCCTTTAACTGCTGGCAATATCCATTATGATCTCTCCAACGTGGTACCGCCCAGATTTTATGCAATAATCTACGGTTTATGAAGCTCATGAGCTCTATTTGAGTCTGTATAACTTCCAAAAGCCCCCCGTATATATAAAAGCATATACAGTATGATGAGAATGCGGGTAGCAAACATGTACATGCCATTACTCACCTTCTCGCACCACCAAGCTCATATCACATGATCTCAGGTCAAATCAATGGATATGCAGCATCCTTGTGACCTGCAGGAACCTACCTGCACGAACCAAAACTCTCAATTCTGATATCGAGATGTCTTCAGCTACACCAGTCTGCTTGTAATCGCTCCCTGGCCACACTCTTGTGATCTTCAGAACCCCATACGTCGCGACCATGCCTGCGCCCTCCCAATCTCACTTCTCTCGGCCCCCGCTGCCCCACCTCCCCGAGGGCAAGACGTCAGTCCTCCTTCGAACCCCTCTCCCTACCCCACTCTTCCCGGACGCCTCCACCCTCTCCTTCACTGTCCGGGCCCGCGTCCCCATCGCCGCTCCATCCACCACCGTCCTGCGCGCCCTTCTCGACGCTGACTCCTGGCCGCGTTGGAACACCTTCATCCCCGCGGCCGAGATCCGCTCCCGCGGGACGCCAGTGCCTTCTCTGGCCGGGTCAGCGGACCTCCTCGGGCCCGGCGCCAAATTCGCCATGTGCGTGAACATGAGCGGAAAGTCAGAGGCCGATCGCGGACCAGTGGAGAAGCTGAGGAAGTCGAATGAGTTCTTGTCGCTTGTGGAGGAGCTGGTGCCGGAGCGGGAGGATGGACGGAAGGGGTGGCGGGTGGTTTGGAATGCTGATGGGCATTTTATGCTGAGAGCGGATCGGGTACAAGAGATTGTGGAGACGGAGGGTGGTGGGTGCGAGTATGTTACTTGGGAGAGCTTTGGGGGGTGGTTGGCGCCGGTGGTGAGGCTTGCGGTGGGAGCGTCTCTAGTCGACAGGTTTGCGGATCAGGGGAGGGATTTGAAGGCCTGGTGTGAAGGAGAGGGGAGAGGAGAATAATGAGCTATAGGAGGGAATGTACGGCCTTTGTCCCTTACCATCTGTTTCCGCTTGACCTTCGGGAATGGAAGCCGAGCTCCGTGCAAATCGTCTTCGAAGGCCCTCTTAAGCATCGGCCCCTTCAGAACCCGGCATCACTCCTCTTCTTTCTCGGCTTTGTTGACGGCGCCCTAGGCACAAAACAATAACCAGAAGGCCCGCAAGCTCCGACATTCACTTCCATTGGATCTATGGAGAGGAAATCTTTCATTCCATGCCTTTGGGTCAACTCCATACTTCAATTCAAATTTTAACGTTGTTGTCCATATTCCATACTCCCCTGGCAATCTCAGTTCCACCCTGCCCCTATTTCGCCTTTTGGTGGTAGGCTGACTCGAGACCGTTTGTGTGGCATCAAAAGTCCTCAAACAGATAGTTCACATCATAAGTCTCCTCGCATGATTCAACATCTTCATCCATCTCCTCCACAACTTCTTCATCATCTCCTCCTTCCTCCGACTCAGCAACCTCCTGCTGCCAAACCCTCTCGGCGCCTCTTCCCACATCTTCGTCATCCTCGCTTTCTTCATCTCCGTCCTCCTCATCTTCTTCTTCCTCTTCTCCTTCCCCGCTCTCATCCCCACTCTCATTCTCCTCCTCCTCCACCATCACAGCCACCCCCGCCCCAGCCTCCCTTTCCTCCCTCCCCTTCTCTGCCCACATCACCTTATTCATCGGATACCTCTCCCACAACCCCAGCGCCCTCTCCCTCGTCTCTCCACTATCCCGCTTCCGCTTCGATATCCTGCAGTCCTTCCCCACGAGGTGGTAGATCTGGCTGTCCGCCGCGTTGTACGCCTTGAACCAGGCATCTGGGACCCAGCCTTTGGGGACGGGGAGGGCATCCATTTGAAGAGGGTATTTTTTGACGGGCACGCCGGGAATTCCGGCATAGGCGTACACTGGAGGTGGTTAGCAAGAGGACGGGGGGTATGCGGAGGGGTTGCTGTTGGAGAGGGTCTGGAAAGGGGTCAATGGGGACTCACTTGTGGGAGAAGATGTTTATCTTGTCGATTTAGAAGCCGAGGATGCTCCTGGTACTGGCCGACTGACTGGTTTTGGTAACTCCAAACTTTTTGGGCCCTGATTTTGATGCGACATGAGATATATTCTGCGGATATTGAAAGAGTAGTCTAGGGATTCCATTTGGATCTATGTCTCTATTCCACGGACAACAGTGGATAGGTTCTATAATATTCTAGTTTCGTTGAAACTTCACTCCTTCATATTATGGAGGTTGGGCGTGTTCGTCAAGATTCTCAAGAAAGGCCCGTTTAAAGGCGCGCGAGGTTAAAGATAAAGAGAGTTAGGTTAGCCATTCGTGGCAGTGGATCTCAGCTGTTTAACAGAATAGATTGTCCGATAAGCTTTGTCTCTATGGAACACTTCGTAATTTCTATCGCAATGTCAACTATATCATAGTTTTCATTATTCCCCTCAACTTGCCGAACCCTGCTTGCAAGTCTGGTATATCGTACCAATCACCCTGATATGTACTTTACCCTTTGAGACAAATCATCGCTCATCAGCCAAAACCCCCATATATCTTGATCATCTGCCCAATCTAGACCTTGTAACTCCACTCGTGCTCCTCCTCGCCGTACTGTCTCTTCTCGATCCAATCCTTCATGCTCTGGGCGATCTCACCAGCCTCTTGGTCTGGCTTCAATCCACAATCAACAATCTTGCCCTTCCAGCTGATATTCCTTACTGGGGAAACAACAGCTGCTGTGCCAGATCCGAAAGCCTCGAGGAGTCTACCCTCCTTTGCGGCATCATCCAGCTCGAACATGGTGTACTGGCGCTCGACGACCTTCCACCCAGCGGGCACAAGCTTCTCCTTGGCCAAGCTCAGGATCGAGTCTCTGGTGACACCCTCCAGGATGGTACCGTCAATTGGTGCTGTGATAAGCTCCTTCTGTCCGGTCTCCTTGTTCTTCATAGCCACGAACATGTTCATCGTTCCAACCTCAGTAACGTACTCCTCCTCGCCGAACAACCACAGGTTCTGGTGGAACCCGCGCTTGGCAGCCTCGAGTTGGGGCAAGATACAAGGAGCGTAGTTAGCGCCCAGCTTCTTGTCACCAACACCACCTGGCCATGCGCGGACGGCGTAGTCGGTGGCCTCTAGCGATATGGCCTTGAAGCCAGTTGGGTAGTATGGACCCACTGGGGATGCAATCACAAACATCAATGCGCTGCCTGGTGGGCCGACACCGAGGGTGGCCTGGGTACCGATCATTGTCGGGCGGAGATATAGCGAGTATCCCTTCTCGTTGGGAATGAAGCGCTCATCAAGCTTCACAAGCTTGGCGATGAGGCCTGTGAGGACTTCAGGGTCGAATGTGGGGAGAGCAATTCTTGCAGAGGATGTGTTGAAACGGGCCATGTTCTTGTCTGGTCGGAAGAGACGGATCTGTCCATCGTCGTTCTTGTATGCCTTCATTCCCTCGAAACATTCGAATGCGTAGTGGAATACGCAGGACGACGGGTCTAGGGAAAGGTTCTGGTATGGGGCAATCTTGGGCGCGTGCCATCCTATACAGTTTGTTAACTTTGTCTTGACTCATATAGCGAGCAGGAGTAGTTACCTTCTTCGGCCGTCCATTCGCAGGTAAGCATATGGTCTGTGAAAGTGTGTCCGAAGATAAGGTCCTTCGACGGCGTAAGCTCCTTAGGTGTAGTAGTCTTGGTTATGGTGAGTTTCGATGCGTCCATTTCGGCCAACTTCGAAGTGCTGTATAGCCTGGCGGCCATGGTTGAGGAGCTTGACCATTGCTGTGCTACGAGCCTTCTCGGCGCGAGCGCCGCTGTTGACAATTGCCTGAGCTTCATTTTGTAGAGGGGCGAAGTCGATAGAACTCCGAATCAATGATCTTTGAATCGACAATTCTCTGAATCAATTCGAATGGTATGCTATAGAGCTGGTGTTGGCGGCCTTATATGGTCAGCATTCTTTTTTGTAATCTTTCCGATTTACGGACCAAACGTTGAGTCAATATGCCGCCTGAGCCGTAAGTAGCCCGCTTGAGCCGCCCCATGCCGATTCAAAATATGATAAGATGACACGCACGTAATGAAGGGACTAATATATGGAAGAGACCTACATAGCACTACCAACAAGGCTGTAAATGAAATATTAGAAGACAAAAAAAAATTAAAATACAGCCATGCTATATCTCTGTGGATGTCTCCGATGGTCCCTGTGCGCCGCGTGAGCCTAATCGGTCAGCCGCCTTCTCGGCGATTGGCCAATCAGCACTGCTCGCTAGATAGAGCTACCTTGGGGAACAGACAAGGCCGCGTTGAACTTTCTCGAGGCTGAGATTCGCCAAAGCAGTGATTCCCATTTGAACCGCCATACCCCCCTTTGCCTTCTTCCCATGGCGCATACGTCTTACACGTTTTAAAATTTAATATCCCAGATGGTTGAATATATTCGTCAAGTTGGACGCCATGTTTTCTTCCGCCCTTAAGTCATTCTCCTCCAACATCTCATCTAACTATACGATCAGCCAGCAACCATCAGCTGTCTCGGGCCCTTGGAAGATATTCGATGGCAAGAATAAGAAGACTTCGAAGGAAGTCTCCATCTTTGTCTTTGACCGCAAAGTGCTAGAATCGAATTCAGGCAGCTTGGGAAGATCCGACAGAGCCAGCGCATCGAGTCTCAAACGGTCCGTGGAAGAGGTGGTCGAGAGGCTGAAGAAGGAGGCGTCATCGCTTGCGCGGCTACGACACCCCAATATACTCGAACTTGCCGAGCCAGTAGAGGATACGCGATATGGTGGGCTGCAGTTTGCGACCGAACCGGTGACGATTTCATTGGCTGGGTTGTTACAAGAAAAAGATGAGGAGGAGAGGGCGACAGGCGTAGGGGGGCGCTCGAGCCGATTTGTGAAGGAAGATAGCGAGGGGAACAGGAAGAGGAGAGACTTGGAAATAGACGAACTGGAAATACAGAAGGGATTGCTACAGATCAGCAAGGCTCTTGAGTTTCTGCACGAGAATGCCGGGCTGGTCCATGGCAACTTGACTCCAGATGCTATATACATAAATGCAAAGGTATGCCTCGGATTGACAGCAGAAGGACTCCATCTAACATATTTTAGTCTGATTGGAAAGTCAGCGGTCTCTCCTTCCTTAGCCCCGCAGACAACTCCGACAAACCAACCTCGGTCAGCCCAATATCTTTATCAGAAGTTCTCAATTTAGACCCACGGCTGCCACGATCTGTTCAATTAAATCTCGACTATGCCTCCCCGGATTTTGTTCTCGATACGAACCTCAATGTTTCCGCCGATATGTTTAGCTTGGGACTTCTAATTGTTGCTCTCTACAACTCACCTCACGAATCGCCGCTTCATGCTAATTCCAGCGTCACAACCTACAGGCGTCTGTTCTCGTCCTCTGGTTCGATACCCTCCAGCAGCAACAACTATATTTCATCCCGGCCGATCCCTAGAGATCTCACGACTAGTGTTCTCCCACGTCTAATCGCCCGTCGGCCTGCCCAACGCATGACTGCACGCGAGTTCCAACAATCGTCATACTTTGACAACATTCTTGTCTCCACAATCCGCTTTCTGGATGCATTGCCGGCGAAGACGCCCACCGAGAAGGCTGCATTTATGCGGGGCCTTACGAAGGTGATCCCGAGCTTCCCCAAAAGCGTTTTGGAGAAGAAAGTTCTGCTAGTCCTCCTAGAGGAGATGAAGGACAAGCAACTTTTGAGTCTGGTATTGCTGAATGCGTTCAAGATTATTGAACTCCTGCCGAGTGCTAAAAGGTCGTTCACCGACAAAATGTTGCCACGTCTGAGAGAGATCTTTTTGAGTGGCGCTAAGCCTTCTGCTCCTGGCACCGCAGGAGCCCCTGAACGCGATACCGGGAAAGAGGCAGGGTTGACAGTATTACTGCAAAACATCACTATTATCACATCTAATTGCTCAGGCAAGGACTTCAAAGACGGTTAGTAACAGTTAGAGTTTGCAATGAAGCTTATCGCTGACAGATTATAGAAATCCTTCCAATAATACATCTCGCAATAGAGTCGCCAACCCACTCTATCGTAGATGCGGCCTTGCGAAGTCTCCCGGTAATCCTCCCGGTGCTTGATTTCAGCACAATAAAGAATGAGCTGTTTCCAGTCGTCGCGGCGGTATTCAGCAAAACTTCGAGCCTGGGTATCAAAGTCAGGGGGCTTGAAGCATTCGTTGTTTTATGTGGTGGTACAGCAGACTCTATTACCTCCTCTGCCGATGATGGGCTGTCCGGATTCGCACCACAAAATGACAAGAAGAAAGATAAGTCCGCCATCAGCGCACTGGACAAGTACACTATGCAAGAAAAGATCATTCCTCTCATCCGTGGAATCAAGACCAAAGAACCGGCTGTTATGCTCGCTGCCCTCAAAGTTTTACAGCAGGTTAGTTCTGAGGCAGACACGGAATTTATTGCTAAGGATATCCTGCCTATTTCGTGGAACATGAGTCTTGGCCCGTTACTGGATCTTAGGCAATTCCAAGCCTTCATGGACTTGATTAAGAGTCTGAGCACCAAGGTAGAACACGAACATACGAAGAAACTCCAGGAACTGTCGGGCAGCAATACTGGGATGAAATATGCTGCAGGGAATGATGATTTCATGTCCTTCGGCGATCTACCGGCGGCATTCTCATCGAATGCAAATGGCGGCGAGGACGACGACTTTGAGCGTCTCGTGACCGGGAAATACGGCAGTAGCACCACCACGGTCAGTGCTGTAGCGGATGGCGGCTGGGATGCAGCTCCCAACGCCCCCGCAAAACCCGCTCCGCCAGCTGCTCCCACATTTTCGTGGTCAACCACTCCCTCCCCATCGCCCGGTCCAGCATCCCCTGGTATGGGTTCTATGTCCATGGCCATGAAGCCACAAGCTCCATCTCGAACTATCACTCCCGACCTCTCACGTTTCGACTCCCTCCAGCCGTCAACGACGCAGTTCTCTCAACCTCTGCAACCTACCTCCAGCTCAGCTTTTGCCCAGCCACCACCAACCCAAGGGTCGGTTAATTGGCAAACCGCCGCGGCTCCCAGCAGCAGCAATATATGGGCCTCCTCAAGCCCAACATCAACGAATTCGTCATTCGCGCCTATGGTCCCCGCGCAACAGCAACGTCAACCGTCGTATACAGGAGCGGCGCCTAGTATGCATACGTCGATGAACAACCTTTCTATGTCGCAGCAGCAGAAGCCAGTAACCCCCTTTTCTCTTCCTCCGCCACCTGCCTGGTCACAACAACCTCAGCAGCCAACACAGCAGCAAGGGTGGGGAGCGTTTACTCCTGCGCCACCCCAAGTGCAAGGAGGCTCGCAAAGCCAAAGTGGGCAGCAACAGAAGAAGGGACTGGATGCCTTTGAGAGCTTGTTATAAAAATGGTTTATGATGGTGGGTAATTGGGTAGATATAGAGGGGCCAGGTAAATATGGGGTTGGCGCGGTGCATATTATTTGAGCGACATAAAAAGCGCTGAATTTTGGCAGAGTGATTCAATAGTCAAACCTGGGATGAGTTTTTGACACATGAATTGGAACTATGTTTGGCTGGGACTGAAGACTGTGTTCCGTTGTGCTCGCTCGCCGTTAACCCCGCCTCATAGTTATACAGGAGATTGCCCCTATCGCAAATATAATATCTTAAAAACACTACCACCATTTGTAAGTTCCACCTTCATCAACTTTCTTACTTCTTTGGGGTCAACACCCAATTTGATGTCACCTGGCTTCAAATATACGTTGGGCATGCTTCTACTTTCTACTTTTGCATGGCCGCTTTTCCACTTGCCTACTTTGGTGGTCGATTACGACCTGTTGTTGACTTCACTTTGGCTTAACCTCGGAGGTTGGTCCATCAGCTTCGCTATTGCTGCTGTTGATCCATTTCCACCGTTCCACCTCTGGCTTTCCAACTTTCTGCCTCCGTCTCTCCAAACTTCCTCAACCTCCAACCTCTTGAGCTTTGCCAGACTTAGCTATTATACGAGTCAGCTCTTCAACTTCCTCCTTCCGCCTTTCCTCTTCCTTCAACCTCCAGCTTCCAAGCTTCAACCTCCAGCATTTATCTTATATATTCCTCCAACATCCAGCCTTTACCGCCTATACTCCTCCAGCATCCAACTTTATCCTTCCATCTTCCTTTAGCCTTCAACCGCAGCCCTTCACTCTCTTACCTTAATACTCAAGCTTGATCATATATTACTCTTGAATCAACACAGTCGTCTCCCTCGCATACCTTCGGCTTGCTTTCCGACTTACTTTACTCTGCCAACAGTGGCTCCTCTCGTTCCAACTCTGACCCAGACACCTCACTGATCTTGCCGTCAAATACAACTCAGGGCCTCATCTTCCGAAAACCGTCATCCCGTACGAGCTTTCTTCGTCTATACGCATAAGTGCAAGCTTCATACCATACTACAACTTCATACTCAACGTAAGTCTGATTTTCTGTGTCCATGGTCTCACTTCGTTCATTTTCAGTCTCACACCAATCCTCACTTTCGTCTCCATACCTCGTTTCCTATCCTTGATTCCAGATGTCACTTCTGCTCAACATCCAATTTCGGCAATAGCAACGCTTGTGCTTTTGAACTTCACACTTCGTCTTCGCTTCTACCTTCTCCTGGCTTCAATCATACCACCAACTCGCAAGTATTCCCTTTCCTCTTCTTCAATACACTACATTTGGCTGCGGGTCTCATTTCCGACAGCTTTCTCTATTTATCTCTTTCACTCTCACAGCTCACTTTTGCTCTTTACCTGTCATACTTCACTCGAAGTTCAAGTCTCACTTCCTCTTCTTCTGTTTTATATCACATCCACCCTCCAGCTTCACCATTGCTCATCATCTAGTATACTTCGCCATCTACGAGCCTCACTCTTCATCTCACTTCTGGCCTCATTCATTTATCCTACAATACTTCAATCCAATGCAAGTTGTCCCCTCGTATTTGATATCTCCTGCATTTGCCCCGTTATCATTTGCAATTCATATCTGATCTGCATCACCAGCTTATTCCATCCCTTTCTCACATTTGCATTGATTTGGTAGAGTGCTGCCAGTTTCAATTCAATCTCTGGTCTGCGAAGGTTTCTCAATGCCCCTTCCTATTTGCATCGGGTCCGAAGCGCTTTTTATCATTCACGGGCATATGGGCTCATGATATCTCACATTTCTTTTTATGTATTCTAATTTCATGTCGCCAAACCTCTACACCGTGATTTTATGTTCTTATTCAAGGTATCTCGATCTTAATATATGTACTAATTTTAAACGACAGTCAGCATGGCCGACGCTGGGATGGACGGCGAGTTTGGTCAAGCGCTACGACTTCGCGTTGTAGACCAGGAGGCTGAGATCACCCGTCTCAGGACACAGAATCGCAGAAAAGAGCAACTGTTGGAGAGACAACAGCAACAATTAGCGAAACAACAGCAGCAATTGGATGTGTGTCACCAGAGATATGGGGATAATTGCCATTTACCATGGACCAAGGATGATGTAAGTGTCCTAATCCTGCTCAAATTTGCATGACCTCGCCTGTCTTCAGCCTCGCTCCTTGGACAACCTGCTGATACGTTGTAGAGTTGGCTGAAACAGTGGCGAGAGCACGACTTCACCAGAGACCCGGGATTTCTTGCTTGTATCATCAAGGTTGCCTGCAGACAGTGCAATATGAGCTCATGTTGTCGAAAGCACGGGCGTTACTGGGTCCCGGAAGGCCATATAGAACTTGAAATAGAACCAAGAGTGGCCAATCCAGAGGCAGGGTTCCAGCCAGGGAAATTTTTCGACATCGTCCGCCTCATGAACGAGTTTCCAGAGATTTTTTTAAAGATCGCAGCCTACACGATGGTTAGACATACTGCAATCTCTGCGGTCGCCCGAATCGATCCTTATGCCCCTTACCCCCCGCTGGAAGGGAGCTTAGATCCCAAAACTGGGCTTCCTTACCGCTTGCACTCAGGCGGCCGAGCCATCGCAATAAATTCTGCGCCTCGTACAAAAGATGAGCTCGCACCAATGCTAGTCTGCAGGGATTGGCATGAGATATTTGGGACGGCATTTTACTTTCTGAATAGCTTCTGTGTTGATTCGTTGGGAGAATTTGAGATTTTCGAACGAATGACGCCGGATAGAGCATTGAAAAGGATCCGCGCCATGTTTATCACATGGTTAGGTTCCAGGATGGAGACTAGCAATCCAAACAGAAAGGGACCAAGATACGACAAGAGCCGCCACTGCATGCATAAGTTAAAGAAATTAGTCAACTTGCAATTGCTGGAGATCAACATCGATGAGAGCTCAAGGTTGAGAAGGCGAAGAATTCACGAACCAAAATCAAAGAAGCGTCCACTTCTGAAATCAACCAAGTCTCATGAGAACTTTACAGGGAATAGGAGTCTTCGCACACTACGAGGACTAGATAGCATTACCCAGCTGCGCGGTGTGAAGTGTTTGAAAATCTTCGATTACAATCAACCTTCTCCAAGGACGACTATCCGAGACAGAACGTTTTTAGAAGATACGAGACGCCAGGTGTACTCTCCAAAAAGTAGAGCAGCCAAAGCGAAAGCTAATCTAAAAAATCTCAAGCCGCTTTTAAAAAGCAAGGGCCCGGGCAAATGGGTGATGTCGGAGCAGGTTCGCAAGATCGTTCACGGTATTTTCGACATGTTTCCAGATGAGGTTGTAGATGTGGCTGAGGATGATGTTGAAGATGAGTGGGCAATCAATGCCGATGATTCAGATGATTCAGACGATGATGATGATCAAAATTCCAACCAGAATCTCGACGACAGAGATGACACCAACCAGAACCAACATCACGACAGTGACAGCGACGAAAGTGGCGATGATGATGACGCGCCAGATCAAGGAGCCAATGCCTCAAGAGCTGCTTTCAGGGCCAGAAATATTGCCCACGGTAGTGGAGAACACGGATCTGATGAAGATGAAGACGTCGAGATGGGTGGGCTTGAACAAGAAAATGAAGGTTTTGGGTCCATTCGCTCTGCATCAGTCCGGGCAAGAAAAAGTGAAGAAGATGCCGATTTTGAAGTTGTTGAGTCCCGCAAGACGCCCGATATTCAATTCATCCGCTGCGTCAAACGCCCGGCACAAATGATAGACTTGACTGGTCTGCCCGACTTGGAAGGCCCAGAGACTGTGTTCCCGTCAATCGAAGAAGATGGGGTGAAACAAGAAGTTAAGACTGAAGATGAGGATAGTGTTGGAGGTAGCATGGAGAACATTCCCGCGTTCCAAGACCGACCTCGTGCGTCGTCTCCTTTTGGGAACTTATCTATGAAGAGAGCCCAGACAGGACAATCATCGTTGTTTGTTCGCCAAACCGCGTCTTCAAGACGCTCTCTCTCAAGCCGCGACTTTGGACACCAGGGACGACAAAGCTCCGAGAGAAACCAAACAATCAAAGATGAAAGTGAAGAAGAAGGTGAAGGCGAAGATATTTCAGCACGTCTAAGCGTAAGACGCCGCTTGTCGTACATGGCAATCGACGAAGAGGATATGGAGGAATGAAGCTGATTTATGAAGATTTGCGAATAAAAAGATATCTATTATGACTTACGACACGGGTGATGGCTATCGACACTTGGCGGCTGGAACAAGATGGCAGTTTATGATATATTTTTATGCGTTTGCGGGCACTCAGAGTCAATACTTTTATGGTGCATTACGGAATGGGAAGAGAGGTATGGTCTGCAATTGACGCATTTTCGGAGTTATCATCTCAGGGAAGGAGCAAAGCAAGAGTGCGGGCACCGACAGCAGGTCCCTCTCAGGCGCTCCAAATATAAATAGCCATATGGAAGTTAAGCTAACAAATCAATTTAACTTCATTATCCAGTTATAAAAGTGAGAGTTGACATGCTCAGTTTAATTGTGATATATCCCAAGCCAACCTATTAAAGCTTGAGATTTCGCGATGCCTTGGCTCTACTAGCGCGAAATGTGCCAATTGTGCCAGTTGCGGGCAATGACGTCAATGTTGCTTTTTGGAGATTTCGAACTTGTATGAACACCGCCTCATGAGAATAATGCTGAAACATTAAAAATTAAATAGCCAGGGGATTACAAGGTAGCTTCTCTGTGATAAAACAAATTTTATCGCCTGTAACTGGCATCATATCGGCTTATAAAATGAAAGCGACATAGGGATTTAAGGTTACGGGTTTGGCTGAGCACGAGCATCCACGACACATTTCTATCACAGTGCGTGCTTGAGGCTCAGAGATGGAGCTTCGACTAGCTCGTTTTTCGGCTACTAAATACGCTATAGGTAACCGTTTTCAGGAGCAAGTTATAGGAAGGTCCCTGGAAATGGTAGTCCCCGAAAATATGCGCCTGGCCAATCCATGTTATATGTGGGCCTGGCCACTCCAATGACGACATGATTCTAAGGCTGCCCTGACGCAACAATTCAAGCTACATATATGAGCAGCTCCCCCCTTCGGAGCGAAAAATATTTACTCTCTATATACACTGAAGCTTCATTTCCATTCAATTGAGTTGTGCTTGCAAAATCCCGTCACTTTGACCGCACAATATCACATTTCCCCTCATTCTATCACATCCTACCATCATGTTGGCTTCAAGAACTGCCTTAAGGTCAGCACGTGTGCTGAAGGCACCAGCAAGAGCCCCAATCCGTTCCAATGCCCGCCAAATTAGACTGCAATCGACTTTGCCGTCGCAACAATCCACGCAAGCAGCATCAAATGCTGGCGGCGGCGGTGGCGGTAGCGGAGTTGTCGCCGGAATCGCAGGTGGCGCACTCGTCTTTTCTGTTCGTACCCACCGCTATCCCTGCCTTTGATTTACCAATTTACAGAAACTAATATTCTATAGCTTGGATACGGTTACTACCACTTCAGTGGTGCAAAGACCATTGTCGATGGCGCGGCAGCAACCAAGAAGCAATTCCGAAACATCACATCATCCATGAAAGACTCCGCTCCTGAGCCAAATGAGTTATTAAAATGGTTCCGCAGTACTGTCACCTCATACGCCGCATTTATTCCCGGAGCCAAGTCCTACGTTGACGCGGCCTTCAACGATCTCGATAAGATCGAGCAGAAGCACCGTGGCAAGGTTGATGAGATCCTCCGCGAAGCTTACTCGGAATTGAGGGAAGCAACCAAGGGAGGACTAACTATTGAGACTGCCCAAAAGACATGGGAAATTCTCCAGAAGCACCTCAGCAAGGTGTCCGAGCTCGCTAGCGAAGCATCCGGCGAGATCTTGGATAACCACCCCAAACTAAAGGAGAAGGTTGGCGGCAACATCGACCAGCTGAAGCAACTGGCCGACTCGTACGGCCCAGAGGCTAAGGAGCAGGTGAACAAGACATACGACCAGATTAAGGACATCCTCAAGAACAGCAGCGGCACCGACGCAGCTGACAAGATCCGCAAGGTCGTCGAGGAGAACATCGAGAAGCTCAAGGGAATGGGCGACCAGGCGTGGAAGAAGGGTCTCGAGAAGGCCCAGCCATACCTTGACAAGAATCCCGAGATTAAGAAGGTGGTTGAGGAGAACTCGGATGCGCTTAAGCAAGCGAACTTCGCAGAGCTGTTTGAGAAGATCAAGAACGGAGATGTCAGCGATCTGAAGGAGTACGCCAAGAAGGCTGGTGAGAAGGCGAAGAGCTCCGGTGTGGGCAAGAACATCCAGGAGTACATCAACTTGATCCCTGGTGGCCAGGAGATCGTGCCCAAGTTGCAGAAGCTACACGAGGCTGTGAAGAAGCACGGCGGAGAGGCAGACAAGATTGCCAAGGAGGCATACAAGGAGATCTCAGAGATCCTGTCGAAGAAGGCCGATGAGGTTGAAGATCTTGCGGAGAAGGCATCGAAGGATGTTAAGAAATGAGAGGTCTATGTTTAGTCTCTGGAGTTGGCACACTGAGGATGGGGGAAATAAATGACTGTAGATAATATTCGCATAGTCTCGGAGTCCCGGATGTTCAAATGGCATTTCATAAATTACAAGGCTCTACGTTAAATTCTTCTGTCTGAGTTTGTCAACGCTTGTGAATGCTCGTGAACGCCTCATAACATGTGAGAAGACGGAAATTATCATAAATGCTCGTTCGGCCCAAAGGCCTCCATTGGTACTGCGCTGGAAGCATCTGATACGAGAGCATAAAACAGCTGCTCATAGAAATAAATAGTTGATTACTATAGACCACAATTGACATTATTAAATCCCGATACTTGGAAATTCAACAAAAATATGGTAATTCCAACAACTACGGTGAGTTTCGGGCCACCACGGCGCCAGGGGTTTGCGCGGTTTAAACCCTGAATGTTTCGTATGGGGACTCCCAACTCCGCATCAAAATTGATATTCAGGAGGTCCTTTGGGAGTCAGCCAGCAAGGTCTATGTGCATTCTGCAAATCTGTAGACAATGCGCTTCGAGTGACTTCGTCATCAGCGCCCCTTCGAAACGCTTCCAACGTCTCCCCGAGACAAGACTCGTTCTTCACGAAGTCGGACGAATTCAACGCTGAATCTTTCTAGTTCTCTCTCGAAAATTAACAAATAAATACAAATCTCGATTTCCTTAAATAAAGTAAATCCCAATACTCCAATCCCATCTATTTAAACCGCACACCACCTGCGTTCCCCCAGTCCTTCGTCAGCTTGGCCGCCCCCAGCCAGACCCAAAAAGCACCGACCACATCGCAAGCGACAACAACAAGTCGCAATAAACACCCACCCTCCGTTTGCCCACCCT
>JPJZ01001570.1:0-25952 GCA_000750815.1 Pseudogymnoascus sp. VKM F-4516 (FW-969) | reverse complement strand
AGGGGGTAGGGGGTTGGATAGGGGCTGGAGGGAGAGGGGGCAGCTTGGATGGGAGCTGGCTCTTTTTGGGAGGAACGGATCGAGCGCTGGAGAAAGGGGGGTGGCGTTTGGTAACTCGGGACTGGGCAGTCAGGGGGTATGGGATCGAGCGACCTTTGAGGCCTTGTTTTGGGAGGCCAAGTCTCGGTGCGTGCAGACACGAGCATGGGAGTGGACTGTCTACGCTCTTTGTCTATCTCTCTTGGTTGCAACTCAGCAGATGGCAGTTCTGGCAGAGGAACGGACGATCTGCGTCTTCTTGTGAATAACCCGTGTGGCCGTGGGGCCTGAGGCTCTGGGGACTCACGCTCTTGCGGCGGCGTCGCCGGCGAACAGAGGACTTTTGACCATAGTCCTGAGCTGCGTGGGGGTTTGGCCTCAGCGGGTGGGGGCGAGCAGAGGACTTTCGACCATAGTCGTTTGGCACAAGGAGGGTAGGGGTCGCATTTCTGTTGTGCTGGTGGTGGTGGAGATTGGGTGCGGTCTTCCGATTTGAGGCTCTGTGAACGTAGGAGACCAGTCTCTAGAGGGTGAGTGGGCTGGGATGGCAAGGGGTTGGAGCGAGGTGTAGATGGAGTGGGGTTTCTGGGAGGAGCTCTGAAGTCGCTTTGATTGGCATAAATGGAGAGGTTTGGAGGGGTTGAGCCAGCAGGGTGTCTGTCTTGACTGGAGCGAATAGTAGAATTGCTCGAAGAAGCTGAGACGACGCCACGGGTTACCTGTATCTCTTGACTAGCATGAGTGCGTTTGCTTGAGGAAGTTGTCAGGGCAAACCGGGTGTCTTGACTGGATCGAGTAGGAACGCTTGAGGAAACTATGTGGTCGCGAGCAATCCCTGTATCATGACTGCGGCGAGTTGGGTTGCTTGAGGAAGCTGTGCACTCGTAATCAAGCTGCTTACCTTGACTGACATCATCTGGCGGCTCAGGGTCATCGGCGTGCTGGAGTGGGGGTTCTGGTTCTTCTTGGACGTATATTTTTGGGCACAGATCAAGACCCTGCTCGAGATAGGCTTTGTAGGAGCCCATTAGTAGCTATTGGGTAAGTTTAGCGGAAGTTAAGGTTCCTTTCTTGAAATGGCAGTATTTATTTTATTTTTCTACTCCATGAATATTTTAATGTTCATTATAATTTTTATTAACATGCATCCCCACGCCATAATTATTCTCCGAGGCCAAAACAATTTATTCACAGTCACAACTAATCACAACATGATATTATCCGGTATCCGAAGCCGTGTCGCGTGTGGCTTGCGTCGGAGTAGTTGAATCCGATTCGTGGTCTTGTTCTCACTTCGTTGCTTTGTGCGGACATAGCGGCAGAATTGAAGAATTGCTCACCAGGCAGCAACAGGCAGCCCAAACTCCGGCGACTCCGCGCGTCAGATGTGCACGGTTGCTTGGATGTGGCTTTAAAATTACTCTATCTGGGATGCTATCCTTTTATGCGGAGAAGACACCTGTCACCAAGCACAGAAGGAAGGAGCGTACCTGAACCGCCGCGTCATACCGGTCATCCAGACATGGGCATGGGATATCACGTGATTTACAATGTGCTCAGCCCCACTACCACTATACTGTACTGGAGTACTCAACACTGTATTTTGTATGTAGATTACTGCACAGTAACTGTAGTTTAGTGGATTCGGGTCAGCATCTGCCCCGTGCAAAGCGCCATCCAGCGCCATTGACGTCCAACCAACCACGTTCACCGTATCCACCCGTATAATCAACGCCAAGACACTTATGAGGATATTTTGCTGACGCATCCTAGATTCGTCCATGACGGGTCAGGAAAGGTGCCTTACGAAGGATGACTCCCACGATGATAACCCTGCTTGGCTTGCATACCCTGATACCGTCAATACCCTGAATACCCCCGAATAAGCACCAAAATACCACGAAAACGCTACAGCAGAGTGTTTTACTACTGTATTTTATCCTCTACTTCTATACTATTATCCAAAACTATACTATCAAGGAAGGCGGGGCCGTCCTAAACACAACCCGTCATCTTCCTTCTCTGGCTTCGCACCTCGCGTTTTACTCGTACACCGTATGGACACCCTTTATTACTCGTGCCTGATCCTCCGAAATCCCTATCCCCGTATCTCTCTTACACCCCGCTCCGCTCCTCCTCAGTATCTTTGCCACACGGGCAATACTGGCGCCAAGAGCAAGGCAGAAACGCAGAACGCGCTTCGTAACGAACGGCACTGACTAAGGAATTTGCTAAGATCTTATCAGATGTCCAAATTATGAATCTGGCGCCGAACATGTCTACTGTGCCGCCAACCCAGACGACACCCGACCCTGCGCAAAAAAAGCCAGAACACGTCAATCGGGCCTGTGAGCCGTGCCGGCTCCTCAAAGTCCGCTGCCTGCCCTCTCTCGACCCTGCTACCAGACGATGCCAGCGATGCACAAAGAACGGGCGCACCTGCCATTATGCCGCGCCACAGAAGAGGCGGCCAAGGAAGAGGACGGACACCAGGGTTGCTGAGCTTGAGAGGGAGGTGCGTGCTATGCGCTCGCTGCTGAGCAAGAGCAAGCAGTCACCCTCAGCAGACTCAAATCAGGGCTCCATGCACACCCTGGACGAGACCGAGGAGATAGAGGGGTTTCTGGAGCAGGCTCCTATACCAAACCTGGGAAAAGAACCTGTCCCCTTCGAAGATATGCAGGAACCCAAATGGGGTTGCGGACCCGGCGACCTCGACGGCGAGACCTCTGATACGGGGGAGAGGTCGCCAGACGTGATTGAGCGCGACCTGATCGGATTGGAACTGGCACAGGAGTTCTTCGATCACTACGTCAATAATATGATACAACACAGTCCCATAGTCGCCTTCCGCCCAGGAGAGACAGCCGAGACGGTTCGTTCCTCAAGGCCCACCCTCTTCCTCACCATTTTGGCTGCTGCTGCCGGGCAGAAAGACCACCAGCTATACCTTACTTTACATGAAGAACTCCTCCAAGTCTTCGCTGACCGATACATTCTTAATTCCGACAAATCGCTCGAACTTGTCCAGTGCTTCCTGCTGACTTGTATTTGGCTGTATCCGCCAAATGACTTCAGAACACTCAAGTTTTACCAGTATGTGCACATGGCGGCATCCATGTCATTGGATATTGGACAACCAGATATGCCGGGGCCGTTTACAAAGTTTCAATGGCCACCTGTTATTGCGGATGACTTTAAATCCACCATGGGGGGATCATATGCGAAGGCGGGAGACACAAATCCGTCCCCCGCAGACCCTAACGCGGATAAGAATCTGCGCCAGGAGCTACTGGTGCTAGAGAGCAAGAGGACACACTTGAGTTGTTATTTGATATGTGCAAGGTATGTTAACAGAGGCTATCGATGAATGGTAGTTGCTAACTTGATATAGTGTATCGATGTCATTGCGTAGGCCGAATATGTTTGCCTACTCCGCGTTCACCAAGGGATGCATTGACTACCTTACCAACTCTCCTTATGCGCTCCCATCAGACAAACTTCTCATCATATGGTCAAAGATACAGCACATTACTGAGGAAAGTGCAGCCGTATTCGCCTTTGATGACCTCTCCAGCCGCGTGGAGATGTCTGATCCGCGGGTGCAGCTAACCCTCAAGGGCTTTGAGAACAGACTCGAGGAATACCGCAGAACTATAGAACCAGAGCTGCTGTCATCTACTCTGGATGTTCACTACTACATGAACAAAATCATCCTACAGGAATATGCCATCATGGTCAAGAATGCCGATGGTTTCCAACCAGAGGAGTTGATTGATATTGGGGCAAAGGCAGGTCCGATTTCTATGGCGAGTGCGAGCGCCATCATGACCGTCATCGAGTCCGCCCATCTCCTCCTTGATGCCTTCTTCAGCGAGCCCGATGAGGTTATTAGATGCTATCCCGTCGTCAACTTTGTCCGTATGTCGTACGGCATGGTGCTGCTGATCAAGATGTATGCCAACGCTAGCCTACCGGATTCCGAACTCGGGAAGATCCTCGATGCCGAATCGCTCAAAATAGACCACTACCTCCGAATGGCCGTTACCCGTCTTAAACGTATAACCGACTATCGCGCTGCGAGCAAGTTCCTCCAAATTGTCCTCAAAGTCGCAATGTACCACCAACAGCGCCTTAGCAACGCCATGCCCGCCACCGCCAAAGGGCAAGGAGCGGCCCAGCTGGTTGGCCCACTGCTGAATCTCGTCATGAACAGCCATGGAAAGCCTACCATCGAGGAAACGACCGGAGGCCCGCCTCAGAAGAAGGGCAAGAGGACTAACGTCATCCGCCGAACCTCCCGACCCGCCGCCACTGATACCAACGACTCCAGCGACCCATCGGAACCGTGGCCCGTTGAGTTCGTCGGCTCTTACCTCACAGCAAGTAACACCTCGCCCAGCAATCCCTCGCCATCGTCCGCGCAAGACTCGTCGTACACGCACAACGCGTCCATCTCGACAGCCACCACCGGAACCACCGACTTCTCAGGCGCCAGCGCCGCGGCCGACACAGAAAGTTTCCCGCAGCAGCCGCAAGGGTGGTTCCAACCTTCGGCTGAGTTCGGCGGCAGCCTATTGCCGAATGATATGGATGTGGATATCTTCGCTTTTAGCGAGGGCATGGAGTTTACAAGTGAGGATTTGAACACCTTCTTGCCGTTTATGGGACACACCTCGTCGGAGATGCAGATGTTTGAGGAGTCGCAAAATTGGACGAATTGGGGCCCAGGGCAGCAGTGATGTCCCCGCGGGGACATGTTTTGTATAATTTATGCTTGTGTTTGGGGACGAAAGCACATATGGGTCAATCTAAGTAGGATGGCCGAGATAACTCTACTTTATGGGATCGGGGCGCTGGAATAATTTTGGGAATTTTTTACGGCTTTTTAACGGATGGGGGAGTCAGGATTATAATACCAGGAAGGAGGCTTTTCGTGTATTTGTACAATATAGGACGCTTTACTCTATATATGGCATGGGGGCGCCAGCAAGAAAGGGATCGAGAACAGACGGACGGACGGATGGACGGTTATCATCTTCTCTCTTCTCTCCACTCAGACAGACGGACAGACAGGGGGCGTTGCTGCGCAGGGCAGCGTAGAACCCATAGAATTCCCCTCTTTAATGCGAAAAACGAAGGAACGGCAAATATGGTCCTTTTATTGCTAGTGATCTCGACTTTTTGTGTGCGATTTGTTCAATGTGCACCGTTGGGGAAGGAGGGGGATGCTTCCGCAAGCCGGGGTGGAGGAAAGTGCGAGTGAGGGCATGCAGAGAGGAAGGTGCGACTGAGAGAGCAGGTAGTGAGGGAAGGTACGAGTGAGGCAAGCACGAGTATGGTGCGATGGCAGCTGCGCCTTCCTCTCACGTACTTTATCGGTTTGTCCCAACTTTCTCCGCCTAGATGGTTGATTCTCAGGAATACGCTCCCGATTTAAATCATACACCGTACAATCTTTCCTGAATAACTTGTTTTGAGCTCAGAATTTATTTGGCTAATCATATATTACAGCAAATGCGGATACAAAAGCGCCCGACTACTTGGGTTGGTGATCATAGCATTCCAATCTTTTCATGAGCCAGATTCCCAAAATCGAGCCAAAACGCAGAACAGTAGTCTTCAACCATATGCCTTAAGTAACGGAGCAGTTCCAGTCGAGCAATCCAACAGTGCTTTAACGCACCATCAACTCCGCGCTCGACGCCCCGCTTTCAAACGAACTGGGCTGCCTCCACCGCCTCCTCATACTCGGAAACCCACCCCATGAACTTCATCCCCTGCATGTCCAATACCCCAAGATCGACGCCATACGCAAGACCCGCTTCCTGAAGCTCTTCCACGGTCATCTCTCTCCCTCTCTCCGCCTCCATCTCCCTAACAGGGCCAGAGAAATCCGGAAGACTCTCATCGAAGAGGTCCCTCGGGTCGCGAATGATACTGCAGCTATACTTGGCAAAGCCACGCGCGAGACTGACCGCATGCATGCGGGAGACATCGAGAGCCTTGGCTATTTTCTTGCTCGCGGGCAAGTGCTCTCGTTCATGCCCGTCAGGGAGCGCGGCGCTCATGGTCGGCTCAGGTGTGGCGACCGTGTTGGTGCTCTCACCAGTGCGTTTGGTGGTGAGCTTGGCAAAGGCGGCGCTGGCCCAGTCGGAGAATCGCTTGCGAGTCGAGGGCTTAAGAGCCGCGTCTTGGACCTGTTCGGTGCTTTGGACGTGCATTTTTACAGACTGCCTGGTAGACGACTGTTTTCGATGAGGAGACTCGACTAGCAAGGTATGTAACGGGTTTCGTACTGGTTTGGCTTGAGCGATCTTGACACGCTATCAGTCCTTGGATTTGCGAGCCTTTGCGATGGCCAAAAGCCGCGGTATGGACGATGCCGAGTGAAGGAAATGTTTATTGAACGGGCATGCAAGGATGAAGAGAGCAGACACCAAAGTGAGAACGAAAGAGACCATTTTTTTTAGCAGTGATTCCAAAGAAAACCAAGCTACCTCTACTAGCCTGTCAAACAGTTGGACACTAGCTATGGAGATTCTGGGGTCGTAACACTTTGTGGCATTTATTTGGGGACCAGAAGTGTGGTAATGGCCAGTAAGATTGTGTGACTCAACGAGTGGTGTGAGGTCTGAATATAAAATCTGGGGATAGTGGCATGTTGCTTCTCGCCGATAGAATCGTTAGCGCTGGTTTAATATTTTTAATTTCAACTGAAACGACCAATACAATTTAAGAAGTGTGCACAATGTCATTCGAGCCTCGAAGAACAGGCTTCAAAACGACGTCTGTCACATCACCATATCTATGGCTGGAAGAGTCAGGGTTACAATTTCCGCTCCTTTCTTTTGGCATCTAGAAAATAGGCCGGGCTACGGGCTAGTGCCTGAATATCAAATTTTAGTGATGCATTAGCTCTTTCGAGGTGGTATACCGTACGACTATTGGATAATCGGACTTGAATAGATGCTTCGTAAATATCTGGTAACTAAATGGTAATTGATATTCTGATGTATGCGATGGATCTGGGCATAAGCTGAGAAATTGTAGGTGGATATGAAAGACAAGAAAAGCCGAAGAGGAAATTACATCTCAGTCCTGAGATGCCGACCCTGCAATGCCCATCTCCCCACTCGCATCTCTACTCGCCGCCACCTTCGAGATCTTCCGTAGCGGCCTATAAACTGGCTCCCACATCTGGACCCTAATCCACTCGTCCAGTTCCTTCTCGTCCTCTGGAATCCCCTCCTCTCTCGCCAGCCCCTCTTCAACCGCCTGCCTAACCACGGCTTTCGCAATCTGCACACTCACTTCTCTCACATCCTCCACATCCGGTAGCAGTGGGCTTGCTGAGTCCTTCATCGCAGGTGACTGCGCACTCAGCGCCTTGACAGCCGCAACGAGCATCTTATCACTTAGTAGGCGCGCGCGGCTCAACACGGCGCCCAGACCGATACCTGGGAAGACAAGCGCGTTGTTACATTCTGCAACATCGCGCTTGACGCCGTTGTGAGATACGGGCGGGAACGGAGAGCCAGTGGCCAGAAGGACTTTTCCGTCGGTCCAGGTGTTCAGGTCGGCGGGGTTGGCTTCGTGGAGGGAGGTGGGGTTGGAGAGGGGGAAGATAATTGGGCGGTCGACGTGGGAGGCCATTCCTTTGACGATCTCTTCAGTGAAGGCGCCGGGTTTTGTGGAGGTGCCGAGGAGAACGTTGGGTTTCACGGCTTTGATCACCGAGAGGAGGTCGATGTCTTTGTCGCTGTCCCATTCAGAGTCGTCGCGCGCGTAGGGCTTTTGTGCGGGGTTGAGTTTGTCACCGTGGCGCTGCAAGAGGAGGCCTGGCTTATCCACGCACCTATTGTAGTCAGTATAACTCAGTGCTTGCGGGGATGGGAATGTTGGTCACCATATATGCTTGGCGGCCTCTTCTTTAGACTTTCCGCTCTCAGTTGCAATAGCATCGCGGATTTGGTCTGCGACACCAGTTCCTGCGGTGCCTGCACCGAAAATCACTACCTTGGCATCCACCAATTTGGTCTTTGAGACATGTAGGCCTGCCATGATGGCGGCTAAAGTTACGCAGCCTGTGCCTTGCACGTCATCGTTGAAGCAAGCCATAGTCGGGCGGTATTTGTCTAATATTCTCCTTGCTGAGATGGGTTAGCCGTTGTAACTTATATGCCCAGCCCATGCGCTTTTCGCAGAGTATTTTCATGTTTGGCTCAACGCCAACACGATAGGTATCGTAGAGAAGTACTGACCATTTGGAAGGCCGAAATCTTCAAAATGTATGTAAGCTTTAGGATAGAGCTTCCTTGCCGATTGAACAAAAGTCTCAACAAACTTGTCATACTTCTCTCCTCTGACTCTCGGATGTTTCAATCCCAGGTACAGGTCGTTATTCCGCAAATCCTCATTATCAGTTCCGCAATCCAGCCCCACGGCCAAAGTCCGGTTTGCATGAATACCTGCGCAGAGGGTAGTTAAAACCAACTTGGCGGTAGAGATCAAAATCCCTCCTACTCCTTGGTCACCAATACCAAGGATCTCTTCGCCGTCAGTAACGACAATGTAGTCAATATCGTCCGGCTCGCCCCATTGAGCGAGATCGTGGTAGACACGGTCGGTATCATCTATATTGAGGAAACAACCTACGGGCCGGCGGAAGATGCGGGAGAAATTTTGGATTGCCGCGCCTTCAGTGGGGGTGTAAATTATGGGATACATTTCTTTGATGTGGTCTTGGATGAGCTAGAGAGTGTTAGATTTGCAGGGAGGAGAGATAGTCGCAAGGGAATGGTATGATATAAGACAGAAACAGAAATTGGGCTTCATGAAGAAGCCAACTTCATAGAACTTATTGAAATAGCTTTGGTTACAGGAATGAGGATTGAAATCTGGTATCATGTGATTCCAGATGTATTGTGACATTAGTTAAAGAAGACATACCCGATAGAAGAGCACCTCGTTCTGGTCTCTCATACTCGTCATGAACGTATTCTTCGCCAAATCGCCCTGTTGCTCAGAATACTGTTGATATGCTCTTTGCACTTGCTGCTCCAGAGTTTGCACATTGTGCGGTAATAAACCAGTAAGATTGAAATCCACACGCTCGTCAGCCGGAAAGGCAGAGCCCTTGTTGAAATAGGGAGTGTTGAGAAGAGCCGTACCACTAATGGCACAGTCTTGAGGGCCGGAGGTGGTAAGAGGGAGGTGGGAGAATTTGGAAGATTTATCGTTAGATGGAGGCATGGTGGAGTATTGGGCAGTGACCGGGATTGAAGGATAGCGGCGAACGGATATTCGAGCTCGAGATACTATATACGCCTTGTTGAGAGGGTGATATGGTATCTTCGTGGATAGCATCCCTATGTTGCATTACTATGTTAGATAGTTGGTGTTGTCGAGGAGAAACAAAGGAAAGTTATATATGCACATGGTATGACGTTGCGTCTTTTACCAAGTCAGGGTCCTAGTCAGGAACGTGGAGCCCTGTCACATCGGCAGTTCACACATCGACGAAAGCGCATCTGGCCCATAGAAAATAGAAGTCGCATTTGTGTAAACAAGAACTGTATTATATGTATTTTACAGTCTGTTACTAGAGTATGGTATGTAGGTCACAAGGAGCCACTCTCTTGTAGGAAGCTCACGAGGAGTAAGAGAATGGACTATGAAGGTCCTTTTCGCTATAGCAACAATTCCCTCTATGGAGGGCCGATCCGAAGACCAGCCCCCTTTTCAGTCCCCAAATGAGCCCGACACAAGACGTGACGAAGAACACTGGGTCTTCCGAAGAAGATCTCATTTGTTTGCTTTCGAGAAGCTGAGTGACTGATCAAGGCGCTGCATCACATTATGTGACTTCGTGACTGAGGTATTGATGCGAGTTAGTAGGGGTAGCAAACCTGTATCAATGCAAGACTTTATAGTCCGCATAATCTTCTATAAAGAAGGAACTTTGTCTTCATCAATTGTATATTGGACTCTCAATCATAGAGTTTGACAAGTCTGAATATTTCTGATCCTCTCCAGACACAATACCAAGCCGAAAAATTGAACAGTTTTAATCGCGGTACACGCTAATTAGTCATCCGCGCTAGTGAACTGGTTGTGAGCGGGCCGACCTCGTTCGCCATCCCTCGCCTCGCGCCAATTCTTCCATCCAACGATAACTACGCTGTCGCATTTCAATCCTCATTATAACTACCTATACCTCTGATTTGCCTCATCTACACCAATAGAAGAAATGGTTGGAAAGAAGAAGCGCGGTCACCCCGACCTGGATGAAGTCCTTGAGCGACCATGGTGCTATTACTGTACGATCTCCCCATCTTCACCAGTTTTGATTCTATCCAGTCACTAACCGCAATATAGGTGAGCGCGACTTTGACGATCTTAAGATTCTGATTTCGCATCAGAAAGCTAAGCATTTCAAGTGTGAGCGATGTGGACGAAGATTGAACACCGCGGGAGGTGAGTGGCCATGACTGTCCTATTTTATCCAAGCACGTTTTAACAATTGACAGGCCTCTCCGTTCACATGAACCAAGTTCATAAAGAAACTCTAGCCAGTGTCGACAATGCGCTGGGCAATCGCGCGTCCCTGGATGTCGAAATCTTTGGAATGGAAGGGATTCCGGAAGATGTCCTCCAAGCCCACAACCAGAGGATCATCACCCAGTTTTACCAAGCCGAGGCGGATCGACGTACTGCAACCGGAAACCATGGTCCAGGAGGCGGGGCTGGAGGACCGTCGAAAAAGCCAAAATTTGAGTCGCCTGGCGACCTGAAAAAACGATTGGCAGAACACAAAGCGCGGTTAGCTGAACAGGCTACCCCAGGTGGAAGCAGCGGCGACAACACCCCTGGTGCGGGAATTCCGAATAGTCAGAGCCCGGCACCAGCTGTTCAGAGCAATTCTCCATATGCTGCCCCACAAGCGCCCTACGCCGCTCCTCCAGGCGCATCGTACGGATCCTTCCCCCAAGAATCATACGCACAGGCCGGCCAAGCTTATCCACAGCCGTACGGACAACAGCCTGCATATCCTCCACCCGCCTCTCAATACCCTCCGCAGCAGCCACAATATGCAGCAGCTCCGGCTTATGCACCACCCCAAAGCTATTCGCCAGGACCATACGGACAGCCACCACAGGCCAACTTTGGAGCGGCACCTCCTTCTTTCGGGGCTGGCGCACCTCCGGGATTTAACCCTTACCAACCACCACCGCATGCAAGTCCTCAAAATAGCTCATTGCCTGCCCGGCCCGGGAGTCTACCTCAGGCACCCGGTTTACCCCAAAGACCATCTTTTGGCACTTCACCCACGCCTCCGTTCCCCATGCAACACCAAGCACCCCCTCCGCCGCAAGGCAGTTGGGGACCAAATGGATGGAATGGGGCAGATCACCAAAATCCAGCTATGTCTTCAGCATACCCTCCTCCTCACCAGGGGTACAATGATACTTATGCCGCTAACGGATCTGTTGGCAATAATGGAGCTCCAGGAGCTGCTAGAGAACCAGATGACATTGACGAGTTAATCAGAATGGCAGAGGCTGGTATTAAGCCCCCGAAGAAGGGAGAGTCACCTTCTTCCGTTTCAATTCCGGCACCCAACGTCGCCCAGCCGCAACCAACCGACGCTGCAGCAGCTCCTGCAGCAGCAGCAACACCAGAGGCCAGTAACAAGAAAGCTAAGAAAGATAAGGATAAGGCCACGAAAATGGTTTATTCAGATGACCAGTTTAGTCCCGAGGAGAAGATGGCAAAGCTATCAAGGTACGCATTCGCTCCAGAACGAAAGAATGACACAGTACTTGTCGATGCCACCGAGGTACCTGCGGTTGCTGGCACTGTCGATGAATAGACATGACTTTCCGCATGGTCAGCATTACAATATAATTTCCGCCATCGGCCATGGATATACGTTTCCACCAGTACTGTTTGAATACCAAGACCGACGCAACACCTACACCAATACGAGCATGAGGCCAAGCCCACAAAACTGCAGCTGAGTACTAATTTGGTTCATCACTCCATCTGTCGGTTTCTTGGGTTTTGGGACAGGCCTGCACACACGGTGATCTTTTCTGTTCTGGCGCTACTCTAGACTCCAAAATTCGGTTTTTATTCGCTTAGCGCTTTCGTATTGGCGGTTCCGTGGGCTGCGGCGGCTGAGAGAGGTGGGTGTCTCACATCGCGGCATCTGGTGAGTGAGCCTTTTTTGTCACCCGCGTAGCGTCATTTTGGAGGGAGTTGGGAGGTTTTTTGCGGAGTTTGGCGGGCTGGGAGCTCGCCCCTGGGGTATGTGTGTGACTGGCAGATTTGTAAGTACTTAAAAGGTTGGCGATCTCAATAATACCATGCAATCCGTGTTGTCCTTGCCTCTCGTGCTGCGTCGTATGCATCGTGTAGGAATCCAGTGCGTCAACCCGAGGCCATCCAGAAACAATATTTGCTGGTCAGGCCAGTCTAGATTCATTGGTGTTATTTGATACATGTTGATCATGCCCAGAACGGATAGAGGGGTCGAGCGGTAGGATCAGAATAATATGCTGAGGATGAGATCTTGCGCCTTCAATTTCTTCTGCTGTGATTCTTGAGAAGCGCATCGCAACACAATGTATGTGGTCGTCTTAATTGACCGTCGATCCCCCAATTGCCTCGTTTGCATGGTCTGTGATCTGCAGTGAATTGTGATCCCAAGGCTACACCCGTGCCCACATATCTCATCAGTGGCTATCCGCCGTACTCTGGAAAGGCAAGGTAAGGCTAAAGAACACGCCCTTATCACCGCGAGCCTGTTACACCAAGCAAACAAGGCATCGTTGCCGGGAGCAGGGGATTGCAGCCGACGCAACCAACAGGGGAAACCCTTCGGCGCCAAATATAATGAGTATGTCTGAGAAACGGATATTGGAGGCTGAGAGAAGGGATCCTGTGGATATGCTCTTTAATACAATACATCCATCCACCGAGGGGGACGGGCCGACACATACAAGCTAGTCCCGGTCGCGGGAAAGTTGCGAGGGATGGATGTGGTGGTTTCCCAATCCAGCAACTGTGGCCGTCGTGGCGTGAACTACCAAACATCAAACACCGACAGCCAACGTAGGGGGTCCAAAGCATTCATCCGTATTGCGCCGCTGCCGCACTCACTGGACCGCATTGTACTGCATCTTGCATGGATTTCCCGGTTTTCCCTTACTTCCCATCCAGGTGCATGTCAGCAGAAGTTCCACACAGTAAGCAGCCAAACGCGAATCCCAAGCAACGCAATCCCAAGCGATGCAATCCCAACATCGCAGCCGACATGTACAGCACAGAACTGCACTGCACTGCATCTGGAAGAACAACCATGTCGTAAGGTAAAGATGGCCCACTCGCAGGATGAATATGGTCCACTAGCATGTCCCGGGCCAGGCTACCGGTTCCCCCGCCAAGCCGCGGACGCACGGCACCCATAACGGCGTCTCGCGGGAAGAGGCGGCGTGCTTCCGTAGCTGTAACCGACACGCGCTGTGCTACCAGCCGACGGGTTCGGATCCGGCCTCCTTGCGTGTTTGTGTGAGGTGCTCGGGTAGGACGGGGGTCAATGTGTTACCGAATGTTTTAAGGGGGAACCGAGATTGGAGCGGTGATCTAGATCAGGATGGGGTTTGAGATATTGCTTTTTTTTTGTGAGAAGTGGGCGAAGCTGCGATCCTTGGGTTATGAGTGGTGAGGGCGTATGCATTCAGCTTCCTGGGTCAGGTAGGTGCAGCACCTAGGGCGGCTAATGTGGGTGTATGGTCCGAGTTGATGGATGGAATTATGGAATTCTGATGCAGGTAGGTGCTGTCGTGGCAAACAGGTCCGATGCATTGGAACAGCATCCGACAGGTTCTTTGACACACCTGGCGCGAGAGAGACGGCTTCTCCTCGGAGAACCAGAATTATCTCAGGTACTGGACTTCCATATCGAGTCATAATCAGCAGCGTGTGAAATATACGCACTATACCATTCTCTAATGAAATCCCGAGCCTTACCTTGGCTCCATCTCACCGCATCCCTTGGTGTGTCAATTCCAAGAACCTACAGGCATATCCACGTCCATTCCAGGGGACCCATACCCCCATGCAATCTCAACGCACCACCCAGCACACCCTTTTCCATGCATCCTGCTTTACAGGCCGCCCGCCACGGACAAGTTTCCCAAATGTAACATTCCTGCACCGTTGCCGGGAGCATTCCCCGTTGTAACACAGCATATGGCATGGACCTCCCGCAACCCCCCCGGGCGAGGCGCGCATATTGGAGCCCAAGAAGAGATACTGCTTTCGCGCGGCTTTCCTTCTTCAGGATTCTTGACCGCCCATGCACGGAATCGCGCGTCGATCCGCGGCGGGACCAAACTGGCGGATCCGGTGTGTCCCAGGCTTCTGGTCTCTGGGTGTGGGGAGCGCTAGGTATAAGACTCTGGGGCGTCCCACGGTGTTGCTGGCACTGAGAGAGAAGCAACTACCATCGGAATTCGTACTTCCATTTAAACCCAGCCCGAGCAACTATTCATCATCAACAATATCGCTAACCAAGACCAATCCCCTCACTCCAAATACTTGACGCGCCGTCGGCGCCACCTTCCGCACGGGAAGCACATATCATATCTCTGTGTACCCCTTGCTTCAGCGGCGCCGCTTTGCAGTTCTTCAGTATAAAGCAGCCCATAGCCCTAGCCAGAGATGGACGAAGAAGAAGGCGTGTTCACGCCGTCCATACCATCTACGCCATCCACACCATCCACAACTTCTGTACCCCCGCCTCAATCACCGCCAATGCGTGGAACGAAAGTGAGGCCACTTAACGGTACCATGCACAACAGTAACCGAGTGTCCAAGATGCCGTCTGTCTTTAAACGTGAAGGACTCGACGCCTTTTTATATTTGTACTGCCGAAAGAATACGGTAAGGCGTGCACATACACCCAATCCTCTACTCCCCTCATCGCCGATGGAGAGGTACAAAAATGGGGATGAGGACGTTCCATGGCAGCCGAGTGATACTACGGCTAGCGACGTCGCGGTGGAGTCTCGAGAAGAGAGAGAGAGGTATGCTGATCCCGTTTTTGTGCTTGTATATGTACTGATAATACCACCAGCGAGCGCGAAAGACGACTGAGCCACGTCGTCGATGATGTCCAGAACGTCTTCAACGACGCAAATGAATCACCAACACATATGTCGAGTTCGCAGTCATCAGCTACTCTCGAAGCGGAAGTGAACGATGCCGAGGACGTCATGGCCACGACCGAGATGAAGGAGAGGTGGGTGCAGCTCCCGTCCACTGCTCGCCCCGTGTCAGCGTGGAAGAGAGACGCATTAACTGATCACAAATCAATAGCCTACTCCGCGACCTAATGGTATCGCGTCAAGCTGAGCGCCAGAAGAAGATGTTATCAAGAGGGGCTTCGTATAAGCCTATTCGGCAGCGGAAATCTGAGAAGAAAGGCGATGGTGCGTCGGAAGAGGTTGGGGCGAAGAAGGGTAAGAAGAGGAAGGGAGAGGAAAACTTTGTGATGTCAGGTATGGGTAGTTATGATAGCTCTTTGCGTTTGAGGAGATTTTCGGTGAGTGATGAGGAAGGGGAGAGGGCGAAAATGGTAAAATTTGGGGATGGGTGTGCGTGAGTGGATGTCGGAACGTAGGTTATACAGATGGCGCTTTGTGTTATTGATGCTTTTAAGCTAGAAGTCTTAGAATATTTAAACATTTTAATAAAAAATCATTGGTTATTTGTGAGGGCGTTTTTGTATTGCTTCTATTGTGTTGTCAAAATGGAACATTCAACCTCCCTGCATGAAATATAAGTCAAAATAGTTCTCTGTAATAAATACACCTGAACTCATTCAGCAGAATGTTTCCATCGTCGTTAGACCTGCGAGACGAATATCATCGGTAACGCCTCTGACCCCATTACCCATTTGAGGTGATAAGCTTTTGCTTCTCTACTTATGGGCCTCGGTACAGCTCACCCTCAACAAATGGACACACTATCTTTCCAGCTGGCACTAAATATCAAATACGACACACCAGCGAGGATGTTTTAAAATTGTGGCGTGACATATGTTTTGTCGCAGCCCGGTTCGCCGCAGTGTCTCAAATGCAAGCGCAGGTATGGAAGCAGGTTGGTAGCGCCACACAGTGGCCTTGTCTCATACAATGGGATATATATGGACCAACTTTCTGATGCAATTGCGATGTATTCAAAATTATTTTCCGGGGTTATTTTTGTCTTGCCTCTACTACAAACACAATAATCAGTGATTGCACCATTGACCCCATCTCGGATTATACAGCCCTATCTCTCTCCACCCATCGTCTCTTTCGAACGTATGTGATCTCTGGCCACCATAAGCGCCTTCCCCAGTCTGTTCTCACCCCAGTCGTCTTGATTTGCCATCGCATGCTTCGCCGTGTATCCGATTCCCCACACGCGATCCCCAGACGACGCCTCAACGAGCAACCGATCACCAGTTTCGAGCAGCTTCCCCCTCAGCTTCCGATTACGGGCAAACTTGGCAATGCTGCCAGCCACAACTACATCGCTTTTTACCTCGTCCCAGTGTGCATCGTAGAACCCCTTCACCTGCCTGCCGAGGCGCTTCTGCTCTTTCGGGAGGGGGGTCGCCATAACGCGCCTTTGCGTGTCTGTGTCGTGGAAGCGGCCGGCTTTGCAGTACATCATGAATTGCTCCGCACAGCTGAAGGTAATGTCGTCGTCCGTACTTGGATTGGTGTTGGTGCCGTCGGAGTCCCCGATGAGAGATGCAATTTTGGAGGTGCTAACTGTGAAAATGGAGGGAAACCACTGGCAGAACTCTCCATACTCAGCCGAAGGCAGGTAGAAAAAAACAGGGCCAGTGTCTCCAGTGAAATCATCTGGTCGAGGATCTTTTATGGAGCTTGATGGGGTGCCTTGGCCCTCGAGGTTCGCTGTTTGCCGATCCATTTTACTTGTGGCCGACGAGATTGGGACTATGGTTCAAAGGATCAGCTTGGAGTGGGTGGACGATTACTGAAGTTAGATATAAACTCCGATTCAGGAAATAGTCTACAATATATACTGTCTGATGAGTAGAGTCACTGCCCAAATAGAGTCACTGTCCTAGTAGAATCAATGTCCGAGAGAGTCATCGGCGTAGAACGACCCACATGGCTGAAGTTTAGCTCCCGAATCGTCCCTTCCCGCACATTTAAAGTTTGGCTGGTCCGTCAAAGTGATACTTTAGTGTTTTTAGTGTTGTTGGCTACCGCAAAAAGGGTCAAATCATCGCCAGGGAACTGTTGGGAATAGGACGTGGGCTATGGGCTACGGTGGCCATTTGGCCCTGGAAATCGGTGTTCCAGCATTCCGACCTTCTGGTTCCCGTATTGGCTCACGGGTTGGGTGGTGGTGCATTGATTTATGCAGCCACCGAGGTCAAGGATAACGGAAATTTTATGCTGTGAGTTTATAAAATAACAGTAATGGCCTCATTCGCCCGAATTTCCCGCTTCATCCGCGTCAGCTTCCTCTGTCTCCTCTCGATAATCGACCCAGTCAATAAATGACAAAGCCTCCTGTACTGATACTCGCTCTTCAGGTTCGTACTGCAACAAGCCGACTATCGTCCGAAGAAGACATTTTAGCCCTTCGTAATCGTAATCCGTATACTCATCTCTCTGCTACACTCTCTCTACCTCATCGCATTGCTGCATGATGGCCTGTCGGCGTTACTCAAATGTGTCTGTGATTAGCTGCGGGCGGCCGCTATTCTCTAGTATTAGGGGTATATGTTAGCCATTTGAACTATGTATCGGGGAACAGATGTGGACGTACTCTCGTCCTGTAATTTCTTGTCCCCCGCTATCATTTCATCCCACTGGGAATCCCAAGCTGGCGGCAAGGGGCCTAGTTTCTCCACTAGGGTTCGGATATAAAAATTATTTGGATGAAAACCACCGTGGAAAAAGGGCCAGGCTTGATAGAATAGAGTAAAAATCTGTTTGAGAATCTGTGGTTAGTAGGTTCATATACAGATTAGTTGGAATCAAACTCCAATAGACACATACCACGCAGCCAGCCTTCCACAGATCATGTCGATAGTCAAAAGAGCCTATAAAAAATGTCTCCGGAGCCCGTAAGCCCAGCGGCTGAGAAATACCTGTGACCTTGTCACTAATGGGAAACGCTGCGCCCCAGTCGAGTATTCAAATGTGCTCGCTGGGGCAGTCGTACCACATCTTCCAACTAGCCGTTTTAACTATTTGCTGGGGAAGATGTGGCGACCGTGGTTGATCCTTGCCTATGTATTTTGCTGTAACAGGTTGGCTCCCCAAGGTATCGAGCAGAGCTTCTTCATCCGTGAATGCTTGGTTGCAGGTGAATGCAACATTAATCGGGGATATATCTGTTTGCTCAATTCACAAGTAAGCGGGAGAAACATTGCAAATTATCAAGCACTGGATATACGCAACATAGAATTGGGACAGGATAAGAGGGCTCATACCTCCGTGAACGAATCCGGCCTGGTGGGCAAATTCGATGCCTTCCAGAACTTGTCGCGATGCTCTAAGTATCGTGTCAGGCGCTAGAAAATCATCCATCTCGTTGCAGCTCGTGAGAATAGCTGAAATTGATGGTCCAAGTAGTTCCGTGACCAGACAGTTGTGAATGCCACTGGGGCCTTCGTGGTGGAACCAATCGAGGATATGGACAAACCTTCTTGGCCTATCCTGAGGGCTCTCGGCATGATACTTTTCTAGTTCTCTCATAACTTTTATTTCGGGATCATTCTCTACTTCATCCGTTGAGGCGCGAGCCTTCTTGATCTTGATAGACACCCACTGGCTGTTATGGTATTAGCCTCGACTGAGCCCTCTTAGAAGATAAAACGCTTGATCTGACACACTTCTCTTGAAGATCTCGGGCCAACCAAACAGTTGAGTAGCCGCCATATCCAAGCTTGTCGTGGATGCAGTATCTTCCATCGTGGAACGTATCCCCCAACGTGACTGTATGCAACCCCCCAGGTATGTATTCCTCTAGCGCCTCATGTGGCTGAATAATCCCAGAGTTGTCAGAATATAAATGCCAGTTAATTCGCTGTCGCGAAGGATTGTTCTGAGTTGTATCCATATCCATCCAATATGTTGTACATTGACCATGAGGGTGGACGCTTAAGCAGGCATCCAACAAAACCTCGGCAAGCAACTGAATTATTGAGCGACTGCCCAAGTAACTTACAATTCCAATTCTAATTATAGAAGGTGGAACGTGGTTTTGTATAACTCAGATGCGCTTTAGGGTGAATTTCTGTAGTAACAACTCACCTAACATCAAATTATTTATTCTTTATAGACATTAATAGATTGAATATATCTCATAAATAATCTTGCGTGACTGAGCTTGCGTTAAAAATATAGCCGCCACTCAGTAGGCTGCCCCTCCGCCCATCAATCCATACTGAACCCGCGGGACTACCCCCACCATTAGTATCTCCCAGCAAGATAAAACTAATCAGAGAAAAACCTCCAGATCAAAGCAGCACTTACAGTACGGCCCCTCCTCATTGCAGAACACGCACGTTATAATCTTTCCCGTCCCGTTACAACGGTGACACTTATTTTTCGTTCCATTCACTTTCCCTCGTCCCCAGCAGTCCCTGCAGTAGTCTGGTTGTGTGCTGTCGTCGCCACAATTATAGCAGGCACCTTCCATTTTGACGGGTGGGTGGCGGAACAAAGGAGGAGGTGGTGGTTTGATGAGAGTTGTGCGCCGTGGTGGTCAAATCTGGAGTTGGAGAGTGAGTTAGGGAGAGTGTTAGAGACGAGGTGGACTGAGATTAGTATATCACTGCCCCCACGCCAAAGTCAATAAGGAAGCAATAATGCCAAGTATGATTGCCACGAAACTCTCATGTCCACGATTGGCTGTTATAAAGAATGACATTTTCATACCACCCTATCAACTTCGCGAGGCAAACTGCGAGAAAATACTTCAAAATATGCTTACTGGCCTGACACAACTTAGCGGTGTGCGGTTTCGGCGAAGAAGCTGCGGCCGACATTGATTTGCATACAGCTCCAACCAATTGGTGAAGAAAATCGCCTTAAATATTCAGTTTGCTATGAAAACAGGCTACAGCCTTGCACCCCGCACTTTTCAACTCTGCGTTGTCATCTGGAACAGAGATGCCTTCAAGTGCTCAAGTTCAAGGCAGATTTTCAACAGCTACCTTATACTTGCTGTATGTAATGTGGATGCTGGTTGTTCTTGTGGCTGAAGTGCCTCGGTATTTTATATATATGCCGCGATTAGTTGTACTTCTCCGCAGTTGGACTGCCCTTTGGCACCTTGGCATCTATGTAGCTATAGTGCAAGAGGGAATAAAATTATATTTTATGGCTGAGCTAGGCACAGCGCAGAGACCTGGCTCTAATATACATAATAAATAATAAAGCCTCCAACCTGTATCCCAGGGCCTGGATACCCTATCCGTTCCGAAGCTCCAGCGCTGAACCCGACATGAAAATAATTACTCCTGATTACTGGGATACTTTCAATCCCCCATTCTAGTATCGCGTCTCTTACGCCATACTGTTCTGCGCACGACTCCGCCGCACCTCTTCCCGATACTCCTCCTCATACTGTAACACCTCCATCTGTATAGTAACCCCTTTCGTACCCTCAACGCTATCCTCTTCGCTCTCGCTCCTCCTACTCCTACTCCGCGCCGACACCACCGCCTGTGTCCCCATACGCCTATCCGTCAGCCCCATCACATCTTCCTCCATATGATTATAACTCCTCGCCGCACCACTCGGGTATGTTCCCCCGGTCTTGCTTCCCCCCTTGCTTGACGAGCGGTTCCACGCCACGAAGAACGCGCGACACGATGGCACACACGCACAGATAATCGACACGTGCACCTCGATCGCCGCCCACAGCCAGCCCACGTAGCCGTACCACGACACGTCGTATGTTTCGCGCATGATGATGACGATGTAAACGAGTCGGACGATAGCGGCGGCGACGACAAGCAGGCCTGCGGAGAAGAGGGAGATGAGGTGGATTTTCTGGGTGGTGCGGATGCGGAGGGCGAAGAGCGAGCGTAGTGGGATTAAGAAGATTACAATGTCCAGAAAAACGTTGAAGGCGGCGCTGGTAACCATATGGATGCTTTCGTCGATGCAGGTGCCGACGGAGTTGGGGATAAGGATTTTCCAGTAATGTTCGAGGGGTCTGATGGAGTTAGAAAGGGGTCCGGTTGGAGATATAGGAGTAGCTTACCGGCACTGGAGGAAGAGGACAAGGAAAGAGGCTACGTAGTAGGCGACGACGAATCCAAAGGTGACTTTTGTGACTATTTTATCAAACTTTGTGACGAGGATTCGGAGATAGAACACGAGGATGGAGGTTTTGGTGAGAGAAGCGGTTGTTATATAGAGGACCATGCTTGCCCAGCTGATCTGTGGGAGTGGCCACCGTCAGTCAATGCCAAATGATACCGCTGTGCATAGAACATATAGTGAAGAGATCGAAGGTGGAATTCGTAACCAGGCAATGACTTACTTGACGACTGGTGACCATGTCTTTTGGTGGGAGATCCCAAACGTGTACATCCCAGCCATATCGGTTGATGGCGAGTAGAACGCTGGCCGTAAGGCCCATCGCGAACACCTGTTAAGGCACACATCCGTCAGCTTAGTTCAGCGTTAAATGCCTGTATAAAAAGTCCTTGACCTGAAACTTTCTAGAGAGATGAACGAACCCAAGCAATGATGATCATAGTGTCATCCAAGCCAATGCCTGCCCTCGTTATGACAATCCTCGCATACAGACGGATGATAAGTATCGTAGTGACGAGGACCACGAGAATACTTTGCACGATCACGCTCTCATTTCCCCTGCGCTCCGGGTCGATATAATTCGGCTTCGGCCATGACGCCAGGACATCTGGCGGCGGGGATCTCATAATGGCGGGTCTTCACACACCATGTGCTCCGCTATCGACGATGAGAAACCGATATCGACGTTGGAGATCGTATGGGGATCAGACGAAGACATCGACTGCAGACTCTGGGGCCTGCTTCATTTAAGTGCGACAGGGCTGGCGTGCTTGGTAGCCATGTGGAGCGGGATCCTCATCAGGTGGGAGCTGGGATCTCATTGCGCTCACGGCCAAGGGTGTTGGTGGATGGAGTGGAGGCACGATCTACGGACTACGTCCTACCAAGCCTTGTCCAAAGTAAGCGTCTTGCGGGCACCAATGATGATCTCAGGGGTTTCAGGAGAAGTGATGGAAATAGTGGCAATAATGCATAATAGTGGAATATGGGTAGCACTAGTAGGGGGTCAGCACGGGTCGAGAAGGGTCGAGGAGGGAAGGAGTACGGGAAAGAAGATGAGACGGAACTGGGTGTCAATGCACAAACATGAGAAATACAGCAGCACGGGCGATTTTGGAGCTCTGGAAACCATTCCAGCCGAGGCCCCTGAGTTTGCGATGGCCCAGGGGGGAGGAGGCGTGCAGATGTGGCGTTGACTTGATGCAACCATTACTCGACCTCTGCAGTCGTACTGGTGGACTTGGGGATATTGGGGAATCCCCAGTAGAGGTACCTGCGAATTGTATTCGTGGATGCGGGGTTTGTGGGGTTCCATCCCGAGGCTGAGAGGCCATCACTTACTCAAAGTAGATGGCGGAAGGGGTAGGAGGCATAGCCGCAGATGACCCGAAGATATATCGACAGCGGCCAACGTGCAGAGAAACCCAGGGGAATGAAACTCACGGAGAAACTTGCTCCCCGTCGTAAATAAGAAGAAGACGTTGGCCATTGTTGAATTGAGATCTGATACTACATGTTGACGTGGCCAAGATATCCGGTTTTGTAGGGGTTGATCAAAATGTGACGAGAACTGTGCTCGGTGCAGATCATAGCGAAGAAGTGCTATTGCATACGGGGAGACGAAGAGAACATGCCGGGAAGCTACGGACAAACCACAGCCACTCACCTCTCCGATCAACAAACATATCACACCTCCAAAGCGCCTACACATCAAACCCTCACCACCCATTCCACCCTTACAAATTCAGATCACCGAAAAAAATATAAAACAATCACATCACCCCCTATGAACGCGGAGAACCACATCGCGCCCTCAACGCATCACATCGCATCACTCACCAGCTCAACCAACACATCCCCAACACTGCAGATCACCCGCATCCGCGCGCGCACACGGACCCTCGCCGGAGACCGGGTACGCAGATCAACGATCCCGATACCTTCGCCCTGCCCCCTCGCCGGATATGCAACAGCCGCATAGCCCATCACCTCTCACATATCATTGATCGCCGGTGATTCTGCGCGCTGGCGGCGGACTATACGATACTACTGCAATGTTAGTTCGACAACTCAAATGATGGGGGATGCCAAACCCCAACATCCCCTTCCTAGCGCGCCCCGCCCACGAAGAGCGACGGAGCTAGGCACGCACTGGCGTGCGCCGGCGCGAACGCGAGGCCATAGCTCACCTATGTAAGTGTATCCTGGAGGAGATCGTCTATTTCGTCAGCAGGCCCTAGGTCTCGGACGCGGAGCCGGGAAGCGGTAGTACAGTAGTGCTGGTGCGGCGTCTGTTTGCGATGATGGCCGTGTGCTGGTCATTTGTGTGCGCGTGTGGGATGGCTTTGGGAGAGGGATGCTGGAGTTATGTCATTGCGCCAGGTGGGAGGGACGGGATGGGATAGCACGGACGGCTTCCATCGCTCTCTGACCTCGGTGACGCACGGCACGAATGGCGGCCGGTGGTCGTGGCGCTGGTAGACTTGCCCGATGCGTCCCGGATTCTGGCTCTTTGACCGTGGCGCCGACGGCGTGTTGCAGACGGCCGACAAGCTGGTGGTCGCTCACCGCGCGTCCCGTTTTCACCAAGTACTCAACTCTTTTGACCTGCCTTACAACCACCACCAGCAACGAGTTTGTCATACCAACCGATGTTGTCCCGCCCTCAGACCCTTACACGACCCCGTGGCGTAATCCAGTGTCTCACGCCCTCCCGACGTCACACCCGCAGTGGCACTCACACAGCTCATGATGTTTCACGGCTTCAAGCGGGGCCGCCTCCGCCTCAGCGCTGTGCGGGGTGCAGAATCCCATTATCGAACCTGTTCGATTTCGCCAAGTTTACGCACACCCAACCAACCTTTCTTCACCACGACGAAAATGTTACTGATATATCAAATATATACAATCTACCGGCATCGCTAGAGGAGCTGCAGGCGATAACTGTGAGACATGCATGCATTTCTATCTCTTATCTCCCCGCATCCCGCATCCCGCATCGGGGATCTGCGTATCTTGGTCGTTTATCTCGCAGCACGCATGTTGGCGATAACAACGTCACCCGCACCACCCATCACCGAAGCGGGAAGCTCATCCACCTTCCCCGCCGTCCACTTATCTATCCCGCCTTCGCCACGGATAGCGCATCCTGGCCAAGCTTTCTGGGTGTAGCGGGTCGTGTGCGCATCCGTTGGACAGTTATATCCTGATTAGGGAGGACCTTCGTTGGTCGCAATTGTTCTTGCAACTGCCATCATGGTCCGTTGGTTCTCTGATTGTTGGGCTTTCATTTCCTCCATGGATTTTATGAAGAATTTGAGCGTGTCTTCTCCAGCTGGGATTGGAGTTCCTTCTGCGACATGCGACAGGCCAAACGCTTTTTCTAGCTGGAGATTCAAACAATGAGCTACTTGGTAAGGGAAGCTCGGGTTGATATCCCTTAGGTCCAAGATGCTAGTGATGAAGTTTATCAGGAACGAGAGATTCGCCTACAAGAAGGGATTCGCCTTCGTTTCTGCGCAAAAGCCGGATATAGTAGAAAACCTCGGGTCATCGTAGCTAATTCCTTCGATTAACTAATCCTCCAACGAGAAGTCCAAGCTGCGGCTAATGCGCTGGACCAACAACTTCACCATGAGAGTATGGCCCAAAAATACTGGCGAGCGAAACAAGAATACCGCTATCTCGCTGTCGCAGTCGAGATATTCCCACCGTGTTACCCTCACCGTCGTGTCAGCAGTCACCGCCGCACCACCAACGCCGTCGCACAGTTCATTTGCCACTAGTCTAATCGTTTATGCTCCGTTCTCTCCAAGCCCCAAACGACGATATCACCATCCGTGTTGTCCTTTCTCAACGATCCCGTGAGCTGCCTGCTCGTAAACAGGCCAGAGTATTCTCTTAGCAACCTCATATCTGATGCCCGTCGAGAGACGCCGGCCGCTGATTACGAATTTGCGCAAGTTGATGTTGAGTAGCCTCGCGTTCAGTAAATCAAAATCTTTAGAAGCTAAGTTTGGTCCTCTGCGGTAAGCGGCGCAAGGGGAGTGGTGGGAGGTGTAATCGTTGGGTCTGAACTGAACGTAGTTTTGACGAAGCAAAGGGCGGATCAGTGTGAATGTGTATCAATCAGTTAAGAGCATCGTCGAGGTTTGAATATTCCGTAATAGGTTTTGTGAAGAATGTAGTGAAGGTAGCACGAGTACACCTTCTGCATTACCACAATATATTGTGGTCAAGCAAAACCAAACCTCCACATTCCAAGTTCTGAGACTCTACCATCAATGCATTTTCTGCCCACCATCTATCCCACGAACTACAAACAACAAGGTCTTCCAAACGCCTCCAAACCAACAAACCAACGCACCAAAAACTCCCCACCCCCCATCCATCCCCCATCACAAACCCCTACAACTCATCCTCCCCCTCACTATCCTCCACCCTCGCCCTCCCCTTCCCCTTCCCCACTACAACCTCCATCTCCCTCCCCTCCATCTCCTCCCCCTCCTCCACCATCTCCTCCTCCTCCTCATCATA